>JADRCD010190047.1:19925-32443 GCA_019843815.1 Montemys delectorum
TCCAAACACACACACACCCAGGAAAAGAAATGAAGCAAGGAGACCAAGAATAGCCCAGCCAAGCCAACAAACCTCCCAAGGGCTATTACTGTGCTACTCACCCGCCCTCCACAGTTGGTCTGTTACAAAGTAACAGGTAGAGAGACAACCAGTCAATAGAAAAGAGGCCACAAAGGCATCCCCAGGAACCTGGGCCTAGGCTAAACAATTGGGTGGGAACCCTGCGGCCACCTTCTGTTACACACCATCCCAAGGCAATTGTGGAATGCAGCAGACTCTTTATCTTCAGATGGGTCACCCATTCCCACCGGAGAGACAGCCTCAAGTAACATTGCTTTGGCCAGCCTCAGTCTGCTTATTTGTAAAGAGGGAAGCTCTCTGCCTGCTCCCAGGGCCACTGCGGAGACAAAGGTGCCACCCTTGGCAGGTAGCAGGGGCAAAAGTGCCACCTTACTCCCTTCTTAAGACTTGCTCAAGAATGTGACACCTGTCACCAACACAGCTGGAGGCTGGCCCCACAAAGTCACTCCACAGCACCACCACTCCTCCCCCTATCGGTGCTCCAGGAGCCCCTGCATCCTCCAGTGAAGGGGAGGAGCTGGTCTGCAGCAGAGAGTAGGAGTGTGAACGGCCATGACATTTGGGGGGACCTGCTGGAGAAAGGTCATCCTGGCAACTACAGGAGACTGATATCTGTTACCGTTTCCGACCTAATGATCCAGCCTATGGAGTCCCTGTGAGAGGCTCAATGGCAGGAGAGCAACAGAAAGAAATATGGAGATGTTGCAACACCCCAAGGCTTCCTGGTGCTGTGGACATACCTTCTTATTCCACTACTGCCCCATGGTCTTTTCCATTCTGCATGCAACCCAGGACCTCCTGGAGGCCACCACAAGATGGCCACTAAGACTCCCAAAGCCCCTCACTCTCCTGCTGCACCAACCTGGACTGCACTACTTATGCCCTTCCCCTAGATGCCTTTGTCCCTGATGTCCCAGCTGGGTGAGATCAAATTTATTTGTTTCTGCATTCCACTAAGATCCAGTGGTGTTTCCACAGGGAAGAGTGAGCTGGCTGGTTCTAATGAGAGTGCATTAGAATGCTTCTTAGCTTGCCTCCACTGGTCTTGAGGCTTCAGGGTAGCAGCCCTCAGCTCCCTAACTGGTAAACCGCCAAGCCTGTCCCTGAGCAACCCTGGCCTCTAGTTTCCAAACCTCTGAGGCCCATAAACAACTCCTGCCCCAAACTTGGTTCTAAAGAGCCCAGAGCCTGAACCCAGGAAGGGGAAGGGCCCCAGATGGAGCACCCCACTGAAAAGCCGAGGAAGTCCCAGGGTGTAGTTCAGGGGTAGCTATGGGTGGTACTCACGTAGATGAGGTGGTCTCGGTAGCGGATGAGAAGGTTTCGAAGAATGCCTGCCTCATTGAGATCCCCCAGACGGATCATGTCCTCCACACCATGCACGGATGTGGGGTGCATTGGCTTGATGTGTGTGGCATTTTGAGGGGAAATCCAATGTTCCTGCAGGGAACATAGCCCTTCATGTCAGCTGCTGCTCCTGGGCCCAGGCTGGGCAGAGGATGTGTCTGTGGTTGGCTCTGACTGGCTTGAGTCTGGGGATTTTATTGGTCTCTGCCCATCAAGGCAGCCCACAGATACGTAAAGGAGAAATGGAAAGGTGTTGCCCCGACCAGTGGTTATCATTAGGGGCCTCAGGTCCCCCAGTCACTTTGAGAGATAGAAAGCATAGTGACTCAAATTTAAAAGGCTTGGCTTCAAATCCAGGTACCAGTAAACAAATACATAAAAAATAAGTTCAGAGAGTTCTACAGAGCTACTGTGGGTAGGTGCTGAGAGCCACCTCTCCAGGGGGATAGCTTTCCGACAGAGACCTGAATGAAGAGAAAGTTTCTGTAAGAGGTGAAGAGAGAAGGCCAGGCCAGGGGCCAGGAAGAACCCTTCCCAAGCTGTGGCATGTGAGGGGTGGACAGGAGACAGTAGCAGTGGGCATTTGGCTCCAAAGTGTCCTTCACAGGCTTGGCTGGTAAACTATATAGAGCTGGGGAGAGGAGACTTTCTGGACCTGTAAGCTGAAATGATGAAACACACACATACACACACACACACACACACACAGACTATGCGGGCGGGAAGCGAGGTCTTCTTTCCTGCAGTAATCTCTGCAGCCACCAGGTGGCAGACAAGGGCATCTAGGAAGGTCTTGGAATTCTTCCTTCTGGAGAATAGAGCCTCAATTTCCTGGGATTGCTGGAGTCAGGAGCTTTTTCACATCACCAGACGCCGACCTGTGGTCCTGGGTATGGCCCCAGCCCACCCACACTCACTTTCTCTCATCTTGAGCCAGAAATAAACATGAGTTTCTGTGAGTAGAAGGAGCCTCTGATCTCAGCCTCCCAAGCCCATAGGTTTGTTAATAGATGTAACACCCCTGCCAAGACCTTGCAAACTTGTATTTCCTCCAGCTGTTCTTAAATGTCACCAGTTCCAACAAGAATCCTTAGCAGGAATCTTCAGTACCAGGCTGCCCCTTTGGCCAACCCATTCTCTAATGGCTGCCGCCATGGCAGCCACATGCTGGTCCACACCTTTCCTTTCCTCTGAGAGGGTGGCCTCAGCTCAGCCTCTGCTGCTAAGGGTGAAAGGGTAGCTCAGCCGCCTGCTCAGAAGGGTCAGGGCAGGGCCAGCCAGAGCCCTGCTCCAGCTTCCCTAGCATTCCATGGCACTCCAGCAGGAAAACTTAATCCAATACAGGCCCTCACCCGGCCATTGCCAGTGCACAAGGGGCCCAGCAATGACGTCAAGGACCTGTCTACACTTTCAGCGCCATGTGGAACATTCCTCTCTCCCAAACACTCTGATAAAAGTTGATCCATTTGGAAAATTCCCTTTGCCTGTCCCTGGCCCCTGCATGGGACCAGACAGCAGGGCCTCTGAGCTGCTCTTTACTGCCCTACCCTGTCTGATCCATAATTCCTTCCAAAATAGGTCAGTTAGAGAGTTCAACAGAGCTACTGTGGGCAGACACTGAGGGTCATCGCTCCAAGGAGGGAGCACTTAAGCTGAGACCTGAATGAAGAGAAAGTTTCTATAAGAAGTGAGGAGAGAAGGCCAGGCTAAGGGCTCAGCAAAAACAGCTCTTCGGGGATGGTGTGGTGGTGTAGGCGTGTAACAGATTGGCAGGGGCAGTTGCAATGGGAATTCGGCCCCACCAGGGTGTCTTTCACAGGCCTGGCTGGTGAACTCTATGGAGCTGGGGGAAGGGAGACAGGACAGAGGCCTAGCACCTCACACTACCTTCCTGACTTCTCACATCACCTTCCTGGGCCTCCAGGGCCTTGGTCACAAACATCAAAGACAATAGCGCTTCCGTCCCGGAGAGGGGGAGGGGACAGTTATCTCCTCCGGAGAATCCTGTCAGGTGTGTAGGTCACCGGGGTCTGGGATACACTCATCCAGGTATGGGCTGGACACCCTGAACCACCAGGTTACAAAGACCACGAGTGTTCTCTTCACAACACACAATGGAGAAGTGGGACCTGGGTTCACAGTGGCAGTCAGACTCAATGTAAAATGACTGGCCAGGTTAAGAAGTGCAGCTGAACAGCCCCACCTCCTATGTAGGAGGATGCCCTGCTGAGAGCAGCTGCTCTCCGGTCAAGGTCCACAGCTCACAGCAGTGGCCAAAGTGTAACAAGCCTAGTAGTGGAACATTGGTTCTGAAGGACAGAGTGACAGAGACAGAGAAAAAGACAGGAAGTGTCTGAAGACTGACAGACACAGAAAAAGACAGAGACACAGAAGAAAGACAGAGAAAAGGAGGTGAGGGGAGAGAGACAGACAGCAGGATACATAGAAATACCACAGACAGTTCTGAAGATTGGGGGCAGATCTGGGAAAGAGCTGTCTGGGAAAAAGGACAGGTGTTCCACTGAGGGAGGTGGGGTCTCCTGGCAGGCACAGGAATGCATTTTGCGAAGGCAGGAAGACCAGAGATTCCTCAGTCCTGCAGTGTTCTCCCAAGAGCCTTTCTGAACACTCTGTTGAGCTCTGTTGAAGCAAATATGACTGCCAGGATCCCTCCCCTCAGGCCACTGTGTCAGTGAGAAGACAGAGGTGGAGGACAATGACCTGGAGTGTCAAGGGGGGGGGGAAATAGGAAAGAGGGTCCCAAGGCCTCAGCTTCCCTAATTGTCCACATCCTAAGTTCCTAGCCAGTTTTGCCCCACCCCCAGCAGTCCCCACTCTTAAGGCTTTGGTGGAAGGGTGTGCAGGATGGGAGAGGACCTTCAGGATCCAGTGACACAGAGTTACAGGATACCATCTGACATGCAACCTGATGCAGGTGAAACTCTACCCTGAGGTAGTGTCCCTCGTCCTCATCCTTAGAGCCGAGGAGCTTCACCAGCCTGTCGGCTGCCAGCCCACCCTGAGCAACAGCTCTCCATGACTCAGCTGTACAGCGGCTTCCCTGCACGGAGAACTCGAGCCTCAGAAGGAAGGGAAGGGCACTCTGGCCTCAAGCCCAGGGCCAAGCCTCTCTCCTACGACCTGAGTCCTGGAGCTAGCTGCTGCTGAGATGCTGGCGGCTGCGGCGAGGAATACACTCACAGAAGCAGCCATCCTAAATCCTAATCCCAGCACCACTGGTTGGGAACTTTGTGAGTCACATTAACCCTATGGGGGTCACAGTTATTGTCTGCCCGGATTTTCACAGATGCCTTGAGAATCCAGACAGAAGTTAGGTCAAGAGTCCTGAGGGGTGGCCCTGCGGGGTCCTAGGAATATCAGTGATTCCCTCCCCTAGGCCCACAGCTCCTGTGCCTGCCTCCCCTTGTCCCAATAGGACCTGGACTGTCTATTCCTTCTTGGCTTTCTCCAGACCAGGAGACCAAGGCAGGAATCCAGAGTAGGCTGTCCCTAGAGCCAGGCACAACATTGGACACAATCCCGATTATGGCAAATGGAAGCTTCCTGGATCTTTTATGTCTCTACTATACTATATTCCTGTGCTCTGCGCTGCATCTGTGCCTTCCCCCATGTGAGTGCACACCCATGTGAGTCAGCACAAAGACACACATGTGCACACATGCATATACACATGCACACTCATGCATGTATACCCACATGCAAAGACACATACACATGCTGTGAACTTATCCTCTGAGTCCCCATGGCTCCCCTCCATGCCAACACATAGACCACCTGCCTCCCTAGTGACACACCCCTTTCCTTTGATCTTTGCCTTCTTCCTCAAGGCTCAATACGATCTACCAAGCTTGCACTTCTGGGTCCCTTTCCATGAGACTGATTCCCCAAGGGCTATGTGGATGATGAATTCCACGAGCCAATAGGGCTAAGCCCAGTATGCCTAGTGAGACACCAACCATCCTGAGGTGTTCAGCACGTGTAGGCTCATATGGAAGTCTCATTAAAAAGGGAACCAAGGCTTGAAAGGAAGGAGTCTGTCTCCAAAGCTCTACGGAGCCATGCCAAGGAGCTTCCCCAACATAGCATACACAGTCCTCATCCCTATGTCCCAGGATGGCCTGAAGGCTTTGGAAATGTGCAAAGAGGAAGCAAAAGGGAGTCTCTCTTGCAGGAGCAGAGGAGAAAGGGTTGTGTGCATAGCAAGGATGTGGGATATGTTCGAGCGTGCATGCATGAGAGAGAGAGAGAGAGAGAGAGAGAGAGAGAGAGAGAGAGAGAGAGAGAGAGAGAGAGAGAGAGAGAGAGAGAGAGAGAGAGAGAGAGAGAGAGTGTGTGTGTGTGTGTGTGTGTGTGTGTGTGTGTTTGGACACTCCCTGGTCACTGCCTATTAAGGACACCTGTCATTGGCATCTTCCCAGGTAGGATTGGAGGAAAAATAGTTACTCACGTTGCCTTCGTCATCCACCACCTGAATCTGCCCGGAGTCGCAGAGCTTCACCACAGCCCCGATGGGCACATCGAACTCCTGGCCCGTCTTCAGGTCCATCCACACATAGTCCCCCTGTGGGCAGCAGATCTGAAGCTGAGCCAGGAGAGCGAACTCAGCGGCTCTCTCGCCCACTACCACCAAGGCTTGGAACCCGAGCGAGAAGAGAGGGGTGAGGGAACCCTTGCCGTCTGGGAGCCTCGTGGTGGCCAGCCTTAGGCTGGAGCTCATACAATGTCCTCAATGCCTCTTCTGTAAGCCAGATCCCCTCACCTTCAGGTGAGTGAGCCAAGGCTCAGGAAGAGGAACAGCCGACAGCAGACAGCACGGGAGGGCAACCTCAGCCCAGGCCCATCTGAGGCTGTGCATCCCGTGGCTTCTGGACATACAGGCACCTGACAGACTAGAGACTAAGGCAGGCACACCAAATCACGTCCTTTCTACCCTAAAGAGAGACACAGGGACCACCAGGCTGTGGTAAACATTGGAGGCTCCATCAAATCACTGTGGCAACGGGTCCCTGTGGACCCACTGCTCTCTGCTGAGCCTGGGGTACAAGGCCACATAGACTCCTGTTTGTGAGTCCAGACCTCGAAGGTGGCAGGAGAGGTACAAAGCCTGACACTTAGTTCAGGTGGCTGAATTAAACCCAGAGCTGGACTGAGAACAACTCTATTGCATTCTGACTTATTCGACAAACCTGTATTGGACACCTACTGAATACAAAGTCCTGCTTGATTTAGAAGGAGCAGAGACCGTGCTAGAACTTTCATTCTAGGTGAAGGAGTTAGAACAGATAACAACCAAGCAAGCAAAGCTCTTTGCAAGTCCCTGCGGACCCTGGCGAGCAGAGAAGGGAGAATCCCCGAAGTGACAGAGAATGACAGGCGACAGCAGGAGAATGACACTCCAAGCTGGCCACCAATGAACTACACAGTGGAGGAAACCTCTATGCTGAGGTCTGAAGGGTAAAAAGCAGCCAGTCTATTTTATATATAATAGACGAAATTAACAACCAAGGAAAGGGCAGCAGGACCCGGTGAGAGCAAGGGCCCTGCGGCAGGGGGGACATTAAGGAGGCAGTTGTTGGGAGGACAGAGGGTATAGGGTCCAGGACACAAAGGTCCTTGGTGGCCTTGAAATAAAATATCTGCTCGTATTCTAATCTTAATTTTTAAAAAAGTGTTCTTTTGGAACGGGTTCCCAGGCTCTCCTGGAGTGTGGGAGAACTTAGCATCCTAACAAGCGTATACTTTCATATCAAGTATGGTTGGAAATGTAGTAGCCTGGTAAACTGGTTCATTACAGAGCCATGGGCATGGCATAATGGGAAGAGCTTGGGGCATAGAGTCAGAAGGTCCTAAGCCCTGCTCACTGACCCCTGAACCTCAGTTTCCTTGTCCTCCCGGTAATGGGGGGGGGACTTGGGTATATAGCTCTTTTGGCCTCCCTCGCCTATCAGAACTATAATGGGCCCTGGCTTGCTCACGTGAATGGGAGTTAGGGCACGCCAGAGACCTGCTAGATGCCAGACAAGTAAGAAAAATGATCAGGCCCAGAGGATAGGAGAATTCATGTTCGCTGAGCATCCACTGGGAGTCTGGGACTCCCCTTTGCTTCCAACTTAACCCTCACAACAGCTTGCCAGATACCTTCGGCTCCCAGGTCACCTGTGTACTCACATGGCCACATAGCAATGACTTTTCCCTGGTCTCAGCTTTCCCAGCCCTGCTAGGGAGCATTGACTTTGCACTCTGTGAGAAATCTGTGTGCAGGCTGCCCAACCTCTGCAGATGAAGCATGAACAGATGGGAAGGTACATCCCAGGAGGAGCAAGCCAGGCTGCCCTGAGATGAGTCATGGCAGGAACAGGAACCAGGTCCACAGGGTCCTGTGAACCACACGCAGGGGTTGGATTCTCTCCTAATTAGGATATGAAGCCACTCACACCCAGAAAACAGCACAATTGTCACTTTCTTTCTTGAGACACTGTCTCATGTAGCCCAGGCTGGCCACAAATTTGGCCAAGAATGACCTGTCTCCCGTTAGAGAGCTGAGATTACAGGCATGCCCTGCAATATCTGGTTTACAAAGCTGGGATTGAACCCAGAGCTTTACATTCTAGACAAGCTCTTACCCCGCCCCCCTCCCAAACTACACCCCCGTTCCCTGGGGTTTCACTTTGACAACTCTCCTCTGGCAGCTGTGTGGATAACGGAGTGCTCTGCTGACCCCCCCCCCCCCCCCCCCCCCCCCCCCCCCCACGCGCACGCCGGCGCCCCCCCCCCCCCCCCCCCCCCCCCGCCCAGCACCACACTATCTTGGTCAGAGCTGGGCCCAGCCTCTCACCCAGGCCCAACCTGGCTCAGAAAAGACTTCGGCGAGAGAGAAGGCAGGGGTGTGTGGGTGGATGTGAGCATGTGTGTGGTGTGACTGTAAGCGTGGGCGTGTGACTGTGTGTGAGGGACCACGGGACGAGGGAGTCTGGATAGAGAGAGTGAGCACAGAGCACAAGCTTCCAATAGTGGTGTGGTTCAGAGGTAGGAAACTTGCCCAAGATCCAAGGCTATAGATAGGCTCTATCTCCAAAGCCACAAAGGAGAAAGACAGGCAGGAAGAAAGGAAGGGAGGGAGGGATGGAGGGAAGGAGGGAGGGAAAGGAGAAATAAAAATGATTTCTGCCTGCTGACCCAGGTGCCAGATGACTGCTCTGTGGAAGTCCCAGAACCTTCCAGAAGGTTCTGGAACCTAGAAGCTCCTCTGAAATAAACTGTTGCCTTATCCCCATATGGAGAGTCCCCTGTTTCTCAGAGGTTAAAACGGTCCTGCTGTCACCCAGCCAGATCCCGAGAAACCCCAAGCCCAGGGCTCTTTCCCCACATTCCAGAGGTTTATCCCTGTGCAAGACAGGCTGGGGCTCTTGGCTGAATGACTCCCAGCCCTAAAGACAAACTGCAAACCTAGACTGAGAACAGCTGAGAGCCAGGCCCCTGACTCACCGATGTCCCCTGGCCTAGCACAGGGCCTGGCACACAAGGATGATTTATCCCGCTGAACGAACATAGGATAACCAAATTAAGATACCTTGTGGGAGCTAGAAAGAGAGGCTCAGAGAGGGAAACTGAGGTGCTCATAACACACAGCAAACAGAAATGACTAGACTCTTCTAGCTTCAGGCTGTCTCCAGGAGGTGGACAATGCTCTAAGTAGAAAAGGCCCTTGCATCCCAAGGCAGGTAGGACACACACACACACACACACAAAATACCTATTTTATAGGTGAAGAAACTAAGGCCCCAGAAGAAAAGGGAACTTGGTACATTCTCTCATCAGACTGCTCATTGGCAAGGCTGTCAGATGCTAAGGAAGAAGGAAGCCATGAAGGGCTCCAAGTCACAACCCACTTCCTGTGGCCAGACTCAGCCACCATATTGACCAAAAACATGCTGTGAAAGGCACCTCTCTAGGGACCTCACTTTGCAGTGAAGATTGCATTTGAGACATGGCAAATGCTTTGGTGGGGGCTGTGTAACTTGGGCCAACTCACAGCTTTTCCACTGTCAGGTGAATCCTAGATCAGTGTCTTCCAGGCCCAGGCCCCGCACCCCCTGCTATTCAGACCCAGCCACAGGGACTTTCTTACTATTCTCAAGCATAGTCCCAACCCCCAGTGCTAGCTAGCATTTAGCCACAGTGAACGCAGAAGTCTAGAAATGTGGGTTCCAGTTTCAGTTATGACACTGGTGCTGTGTGACTCGTGACAGTCAGTCTTTCCAGACCTCACTTTTCTTCAATCTTGGAAGGGAAGGAGTCAGTGTAGCCGAAAACCAGAGGCCTGGAAAAAATGCCACCTGTGCCTGCTGCCTGCCCTAACTCTAAACTTGAGGTCAGTATCACATCAGTACCAATCCATAGTCCTCAGCCCCCTCCTGCCTCTTCCCTCCTCTGGGACAGGTCTTAGGTCTCTGTGGAAAGACAGGCCCCTCATTTCATTTTTCTACCCACTGTGTGCCATTTCATAGGTGGACAGGTGACCAATGTATTGCCATAAACATCTAGAAGCAGGAAAGGTGGCAAATTACTAGCCTTTGTTGAGAGGGGAGCTCTAGGATGCCCTGTTATGTGCCTCAGGGTCAGCTCAGGAAAAACTGGGAATTCTTAACTTGGTTCAGCTAGTCTGCCCCTCCCCCACGGCATCCCTGGTTTTCCAGATGGCAAAAACTTCCAGACTCTGGGAGGCGTGCCTTTGGCCAAGTTCACACCAAAGTCCCTAGTCCCGAGCAGCATCCTAGGGCTGCAGTCTCCCCTGCGCTTCTAGCTCCTGCATCCCACTTAGGGTCTGACTGCCTGAGGAATTGAGGCTCAAGCAAGGTGAGCCTTCCCCTCCCGGCCCGGGGCTCACCGGCAGGACCGCGAAGGTCTTGAGCGCTTGGTTCAAGTTTCGCACCAGAGCCCACTTGCCAGGCGGGGAGGCGGGTGCCTCGCCTGGGTCAGCAGGGTTTCCGGGGGACTCCATGGTGTGGTAGGTCTGGTGGCCTCACGACGCGGCGACGCGTGCTCCTAATTCACCTAATCCCGCGCACCACCCGCTTGGGAACCCTAAACCCGGCCATCTGCCAGGGGCCCATGGCAACCGCGGCTTAGGTGACGCCCGTGGGCGCGGAGAGGAAGGGGCCCTGCGCCGCTGCGACCCCTCCCACGGAGGGACCTTGACACCCTCAGATTCCCAGGGTGCTTCTCTGGAACCGCAGCCAGGAAAAAAGCTCCAGGAACCTCACCTTGGCCGCAGTGTTGGAGAAAATCGGTCTGTTTTCTACAGGAGGAAAAGTGTGACCGCTGTAGGGAGCACAAGTAAACTTAGAAAAGTTTTAGGGCTGCAGAGAAAGGTGATTCCCCGCCACTGGCTGGGGAGTGGAAGCTGGTAAATAAAATAAAAATAAAATCCGGGGGCCTCTTCAGCCACCCGATCCATTGTCTGTCCCACCCCTCTGTCCTTTGCAAATCGTCGTGCTGTTCCAGACAGAGGGACAGAACAGAGGGCTGGTAAAAGCTGGTAAGATAAATAAATAAATCTCTCAGGAAGGCATCTTTAGGGGAACTGAACCTCGAAGAGCTTGTCTGATCCTCCTCCCCAAACCCCTGGGGTCAACTATGTGTGGTCTCCTATCTCAGAGATTTCCTGGACTCCCCAGGGCCTCCAGTCACCAAGATGGCTCAGGCTTACCTTGTAGGAGCTTGGCAGCACTCCTGTGCCCTGGTATCCAAACAAGATGAGGTACCAGGCTGCCGACGATGCAGAGCCCTGAGCCAGAGGCCACTGTCGGTCCATGATGCCCTCCAGCCTCCTGCCCCACCCTCTCAGCTTGTCCGTTTGTCTGTCCTCCTCTCTTTCAACCTCTTTTCTCTTTTTTCTTCTCTTATCCATCTTACACAACCCTCCTGGCCTGGAACCCTAGAAACCCAAGAAACCCTTAGAAAACACCAGCAGAGAGCAGGGCTTGGGGAGAATGGGAGAACCGGCAGATACTCAGAAGCCACAGGCAGCTCAGAGCTATCAGGCCAGGACAGTACTTCCTTCTACCCACACAATCCAGGCTGAGCCTTAGGGACCCAGGCCTTCACCATCCTACTCTGCCCCTGTCCTACCTCCACCAACCCTTTCCACACTCGGGGACTCTGCTCTCATAAAGGTGCCTCCTCTGCCTGCCTGCCCATGAAATCCACAGAATGAAGGGGAGTAGCCCACGTGGACTCTGGGCATTTTCTAACTGTCCATACAAAACCAAGGGTGGAGCAGGGCACAGAGGGTCCCATTAATACACCATGTCCTTGAGTTCTCACCCTGGTGGGACGAGATTCAGATAAGGAGGAGCCACCAGATAAGGGTCAGTGCTGCCTTTGTATCAGCCCTGTGGACTCTGGAGCCAGACAGTTTAGAGTCAATCCCACTTGGCCACAAGCGGTATTCTTTGGGCAAACTCCTTTACCTGGGGTACCTATGTTTCCTCATCCGCCTGTGGCAGGACGGCGCCAAAGAGGGGTTTGTGGATCTATGGGTGCTGTGAACAAATCCTGTGTGCTTGGTGGCTGCTGATAAGTGGGAGACTATTAGGCCTCCAAGAGGGGAAAGGTGTTCTAGATAGAGGGATAGCACAAAGATATGCAAAGGACAGGGGGGAGGGCAGACAATGGATCTGGTGGCTAGAGAGAGCCCCCTGGAGAGGCCCAGCAGGGTGCTGGGAGGTTGTCTCTGCAGGTGACACTAGAAAAATAGGTCCTCTTGTGTGTGTGTGTGTGTGTGTGTGTGTGTGTGTGTGAGAGAGAGAGAGAGAGAGAGAGAGAGAGAGAGAGAGGCTGAGAGGTGGGGAGGGGTGACTCCTTGTATGCTAAGAATCTTTACTAAGCAAACAGCTGATTCCTTTTCTGAAACCAAGGAGAGCTAAAGGCAGGAAGAGGACGTTCTTCAAATGTTAAAAAAAAAAAAAAATATCCAGGTGTGATGGCGCAGGCCTATAATACCACAGATGCAGAGGCAAGAGGACTGTGCTACTGAGCCCAGTCTATGCTACACAGTGAGCTCAAGG
>JADRCD010190048.1:0-35267 GCA_019843815.1 Montemys delectorum
CTAAATGAGTCCATCTGTGCATTTGCCCTAGTAAGTCTTTTGCTTGCTTTCTGGTGAGTACAGTTCTCCCTTCTTGTGTGCGCCATTGTCCTACCTTCTCTTGGTAATAGTTGGTAGGGTGGTTAGCAGTCTGAGTCCTTTCTCTGTGTAGCCCTGGCTGTCCTGGAACTCACTCTATAGACCAGGCTGGCCGAGAACTCAGAAATCTGCCTGCCTCTGCCTCCCAAGTGCTGGGATTAAAGGCGTGCCCCAACACTGCCTGGCTTCTTCTATATATTTTAAGTGAAGCCATCCCTTAGTCCAGTCTCATTTCCCAGCAGGCATTTCTTGCAGGCCCATAACCAGGATAGACTCCTGCAGAGCCACTTACTTGATCTGTCTGGGTATTGTCCTGGGCCACTGAGTCTCTTCCCTTCTGATGTCCTGTGCAGTGAATAATTCTCACAGTTGCTGGCTTCATTAGGACATCTGAGAGGTCCAAGATTTCCTGCTTGTTTCCTCTGATGTAAGCAGTCCTCTCTCTTGGCATATAGTCCTGTAGACGTGGGCTTTGGCAAAGCCATACCTGCTATCCTCATGGATGTTGATTTTCTTGCCGGCTCCAAGTTCCAAGGCCTTGGTGGGGGCAATTAGCTCGACTTTCTGCGCCAAGGTGCCAGGGGGTAGAAGTTCTGCCCAGATGACATTCCCAAAGTTCCTGAGCCGATCTTTTCACCCTGACTGCCAGCTCCCAGCAACTTCTGGAACTCCATCATCAGGAGAGGGTGCCCAGGATCCATTGTCCAGCCAGAGGGCTCTTTTACCAGGTGTGGGTCCCTGGCGGAGTCGATGCCTGCCCTGGAGAAGGCCCTAGGTTCTGTCCCCAACACTGTAAAAGCCCAAACAGCTAAGGACTTGTTGGGCTGCTAGAGGCACTGGGGTCAGGGTCAGTACCTGGGGCTGGGCAGCCTTTACATGCTGGGCTGGGCCTCCCATCCTCAACAGGCCAATTAAACAGACACTGAACAGTGGAAAGCAGAGACGAGAGGTTTATACAATGAGGCCATGTCAGGAAGACATGATGACTTCCCCAACCCCCAGGCTCCTTTGGGATCCTGACCTGAGGGTTAGGTTTAAATCCCAGGCCAGGAGGCCTGCATGGCTGAGCATCTCTAAGTAGGGTATACTCCCACCCATTTCCATTGATTGTCTTGGCCCCAGTTCCTCATGAAGGTGGTCTGATAAGTTCAGAACCGTGTAAAATCTCTTCCTAGGAGACAAGTTCCTCAGGCTACACCCACATCGGCCCTTCCTTCCTTCAGAAATTCCTGGGAAAATTCCAGTTTTGGGGGGACCATTGTTTCAATAGTCTGACAGCCAAAGGGGCTGGACCAGTGTCTTGCTTGGCTCCTGTCTGGTTGTCACAGTAGCTCCTGGAGGAGGGCACCCTAGGCTCTGATTCTGTTCAGTACAAAACAGCTTTTGTAACTATAAAGAACCCCAGTGTGTCTCCAGAGATCAGGGTTGTGGGTTTGAGAAGCCGCCAGGAGGGCAGGTCAGAGGTATCAGCTGAGTGTTTGGGTCTAGCCTGCCCTCCAGAGGAAGCTTGGAATAGATGATTCACACCCTAAACATGTCTTCCTGTCCCTCTGTCCTTTCAGGGTTACGATCACAGACCAGGGTGTGTTCTGCCAAGGCGTGGGGCCAAACCTAGGGTTATTACCATCCAGTTTCCCTGTGTGCAGATGCTGGGCTGGGCTCCCTGGCCACAAGAATGCAGGGCCTTATGACCACAGGTGTCCCCACCTAAATCAGGAGCTATTGCCATGGAAACAGCCCTAGAGTTATCTGAGAACTTTCCTTTCTCCTTTCTCCTTTCTCCACATGTCCAGAGACAGGAAGGAGCCTGCCCTCTCCAGTGGATTCCCCACAAAAGCCCCAGAATGCCTGGGATGTTACATGACCTGACTTTCAGAAGCAGCCCAGGGTGGAAGTCTGGGCTGGGCTACCTACAAAAGATTGGCTTAGGAACACAGTGGTGTCCCCTGGTTCAGAGTCGTCATCCTGCCCTTCCCATGAACCTGTTGGTGCCAGGCATTAACATCCCTTTGTGACTGGCCAGGTGGTGACTCCACAACTACCAGGGGAAGGACCAAGCCCACAGAGAGGCATGCATGCATGCATGTATGTTGCTGTCTCCAAAAGGTGGGAGAATGGGGCTTTGCTCTTAATTAGCTGCAGATTTACGGGTATTTCCTGGCAAGGATAGACTCCTCACAGGCCTGGCGCTGGTGTGTGTGTGTGTAGGTGTATGTAGGTGTGTGTACTAGGATTAATAAAAACACAGGACCCTCAGCTATGCCTAAATGTCTGATAGGCAGCAAGTGGCCTTTTAAGTGTATCATGCGTCACACAGAGGCGAATGTGGCACTAGAAACTGTTTATCTGACACTCAGATTGAGCTATATATTGATAAGTTATCTCCGCTAACTAAAGGAGCCAATTTAAACCAAATTAAGTATAAACATAGGTTTATTGGGGGCGGCTCTCAGTTAAGTTCACTGACCACACAGGAGGGGGTCAGTGAAGTCCCCATGTTGAGGGACACAGAGGGGAAGGTGAAGAGAAAGAGAGAAAGCATGGAGGGGGAGGGGGAAAAAGAGAGAGAAGGAGAGGGGAGGGGAGAGGAGAAGAGTATGCAGAGGTAGGAGCGGGAAGAGCGAAGCAAGCAAAGTGTCTGGATTATATAGGAAGGAGTGTCTGGGTGAGAGGAAGCCCAGCCTCTGGGCTGGAGGGTCATGGAGGGTCAGCGTAGATGGAAGGGTGTGCCAGCTGTGCCCTGTAATGGGTAGGGACTGAGGGATGCTGGGAGAACCTGGAGGCCAGGTCTACTTTGGTATGTTAAATATGCACCTCTGCCCCTTGTCCCTGCTCTGACTCACTGGGGGTCCAAAAGCTGGAATGCTGGCCAAGTCTGGCAAGAGTTGGGTGCTGCCCAACTCTGTGGGACCGTCTGGGGTTAGGGATGTGAAGGTCCAGTTGGAACAGTTTGTGAGGCTAGACTGAAGCACCTGTGGGTAGCCGTTTCGGAGCTGTCCTGGATGCAGGTCTTGAGGAAACACTTGGATCTGATAGGATGCTGGACATATATATATGTTAGGGCAGGAAATAAAGTTAAGGACTTTAGAGAGAAAAGTTTTGCTTGGGTGTATGTTTGAAACGTTTAGGCCCATGGTCTTGGTGGTTGGAGGAGGGCCGTGTCCCAGGACCATGGAAAGGGGAATAGATCCCACCCTTAGAAATAGAGTGGTGGGGGGGGGGATGGACTGTTGATTGACAGTGCTTATTGGAGCCCATTTGACCTGTGAGAAGTGGAACCAAGTGAATTCATGAAGCTTGCAAGAATCTTTTCAATTTTTTTTTTTTTTTTGTTTTGGTTTTTTTCAGACAGGGTTTCTCTGTGTAGCGCTGGCTGTCCTAGAGCTCACTCTGTAGACCAGGCTGGCCTCAAACTCAGAAATCCACCTGCCTCTGTCTCCCAAGTGCTGGGATTAAAGGCGAGTGTCACCACTGCCTGGCAAGAATCTTTTAAGTTCACAAAAAGAGATGCATTTTAGATATGTAAGTATTACACTGTTTGTAATCTGTATTGAAATCCACATTGCAGAAAGAGCAGCAGGCTCACGACTTTGAGTCATAGTAAAAAAAAATGATTTTGGTTAAGAGCATTAACACTCTGGAAGTCTTACTACAACAGTAGCGTAGTGAGAGGGAGATCTGAAACATCTTTTCATTTCTTTTACACATCCTGTCACTTCCTATCACCTTTTACGGTTTTCACATTCTCCAATCTTCATAACTTGCATTTGCCAACTTTTTAAATTGTCCTTTATTTTTATTTTTTACTTTATATATGTGAGAATACTGTCGCTGTCTTCAGACACACCAGAAGAGAGCATCAGATCCCACTGCAGATGACTGTGAGCCACCATGTGGTTGCTGGGAATTGAACTCAGGACCTCTGGAAGAGCAGCTAGTGCGCTTATCGCTGTAAACATGCTGTCTTAGGTTATCAGACGCTTGTTCCAGGTCTGAAACCTAACAGGTGTCATATGTGGTGCCCTGTCACCATGCTTGTAATCCCAGTACTTGGGAGGTCAAAATAGAAGGATTACCATGAGTTCAAGTCCAGCCTTGGCTATACAGTGAGTTCCAGGCTAGCCTGGGCTAGCAAGACTGACACTGGGATAATCAGGAGCAGGGGTGCTTTTGGGTTCTTAGTCTTAATAGTGAAGGAATGTAAGAGTAGACTCAGACAGAAGCTGGAGAACAACTTTATTAGAGTGTAAAGAAAAACTTGAGGGCAGGTGAACTGCAAACCTCCGCAGCTGCTGGAAAGTGGAGAATGGGGAAGAGAAGGGGGAAGTCTTCCTGCTGGAGTTAAAGGGCACAGAGGTCAGTCACATGCAAACAAGCAATCTCAAGTCAGGAAGGGGAACTTCCTACTGCTCTGATGAAACACTCACCAGAGGCAACTTAGGGACGGAGCTCAGGGTTACTTTATCTTGCAGCTGTCAGGTCACCAAGGGGAGTCAGGTAGGACATATAGGCAGGAACCTGGAGACAGGAGTGGGGACACTGGCTTGCTCCATGGCTGTCCACCTGCATCACCCACAGTGGGCTCCCCACATGAGGAAGATGCCTCACGGAGTTGGCCACAGGCCAATCTAATGGAGACATTTTGTCTGTTGAGGTTCCTCTCACCAGATGACCCTAACTTGGGTCAAGTTGACAAAGCTAACCCTTACAGTGAGGAAGCCCAAAGTATTAGGAAGGCATGCCTAGAGAAGAGACAGAAAGAAGAAAGGTTACACTTCCCTGAGTAATTCAGAAAGCCTGGTGACTGGCAGAGGTGTATGGTTACATTGTAAGAGACTACCAGGAGGTCGGGGTTCTGGGGAGGGAAATCACCTATCTCATTAAAGGGATATTATTGCACCTATCTATTTTTTCAGACGTAATTATTTTTCTTATATTTAAAACCCTTATGTGGTAGCTACAGCTGGAGCCTGGGTCCTCTGGAGGAAGACTCTAGTGTGGGCTTTCATAAGATGTTTCAGTGAATTCCTGATAAGAAGACTCGGTGAGCCGGGTCATGGTGGTGCACACCTTTAATCCCAGCACTTAGGAGGCAGAGAGGCAAGCAGATTTTTGTGAGCTTGAGGCCAGCCTGATCTACAAAGCAACTGTGCATGTATGTCTCTATCTATGTATGTGTGAATGTATGTTTATGTATATATGTGCATATATCTGTATTTAAATATATGTGCACGTCTATTTATATGTGAGCATGTATGCCTATCTGTATATGGGTGTGCGTATGTCTATCTATATATGTGCACGTATTTTTCTCTCTGTGTGTGTGCATGTCTATTGATATGTGTGCACATATCCCTATTGATAAATGTGTGCATGTATGCCTATCTACATGTGTGCATTTATGTCCCTACTTATATATGTGTGTTTACTGACGAGGAAAAGGAAAAGGGAGGAAAGAGGGAGAAGGAAGAGATCTCAGGGAAGGGGGTGGCAGAGTGATAGAACTCATATGGCTGGAGGGTAGGGGGACACTGCCCGGAAGAAGAAAGGGACTTGGTAGAGGGGTGGGTTCATTGAGGGAAGGGAACAAATGGAAACAGGTGTGCCGGCACTCAGAAGTGAAGCCACAGTGGTGCAACCCTTGTTCTGTACGCACCCTAAAACCTTAACAACGGGAAAGAATGATTGCGTACACACCACCAGCAGCAGCAGAAACCTGAACTGCGCAACATGCCAGGAAACAGACTGCCCTGTATCTTGAGGACCTCCCCGAACTTGCCTGCTGCCACCTTAGATTCAGTGAGGGACAGAGGGTTTGGGCACCCAGGAAAGTGCCCCCCTGCAGTCCTGCCGTGTATAACCTGTACAACCGGACAGAGTGACCCTGCCTGCACTCACTGGCTTTGACACTGTTTTCTCTTTCAAATCTTCCCTCATAATGGGGCAGCTAGAGGACATGCTCCCATTCCTCCTCTGTTCTGTAGAGAGCTGCAGTGACCAGAGAGGGCAGTGACAGAGTTAACTTCCCTGGGGTGGCCATACACGGAGAGAGGCTTTTGGTTTTCTGTGACGTCTGCAGGCCGGTGCTCCCTGCTTGCTACCCGGCACTCACCTGATGTTGGAGGGGACGGGTGGCAAGTTTCCTGCCTGCCTGCCCGTCTACTACTTCCTCTTCCAGTCCTCAGCTGTACCCACCCCCAGCCTAGGCATAATTTTAGAAACTTAATAGATGTTGGCTGCATTCTTGGCCTGGTGCCTGTGGGGGTTGGGCCCAAATGGAGACAGACATTTCTTTCTTTAGCCTTGTGGATTGAGATCCTCTGCTTTCCCCGGGGACCAGCTTCTGAAAGGCCATTGTATGAGCACAGTTTCTTGCACACTTGCCTCTTTGTGGGTCTTCACCACACAGCCCCGCCAGCCTGGGTTACAGTCAGGATTAGTGACAGTCATTAGTGGTATTCCCTAACATCCTCAAAGCCAACAGTAGTAGTGGAAATAGACTTGGAGGACCACTTGCCATCATTCATTCATTCATTCATTCATCTATTTATCTAGTCAGTTAGATAGGTAGTTTTTTAGAGACGAGATCTTGCTGGATAGCCTGGCTGGTCTGACTCTGTAGCCCATCCCTCAAGCTCATAGCAACCTTCTGAACCGCTCTCCTGAGTGCTAGGGTTACAGGTATGCCTCACAATGCCTGTTGTCTTAATACTGGAAATGACAGGCCACATTCGGGTTTGGAGCGTGGATCAGGGCCTGGTAGTCAGATGCAGGGAAGGTTTTAATGTCCTTTCAAGGACAAAGTAGTGGGGTACTGATCTCAGGGGCTTTCCTGCCTTCCTGAAACCAGCCTGGGCAGGATCAGGCAAAGAAAGGGGTAGCAGAGGGGACACATGCTATAGCTGGGCCCCAGCTCCACAGGCATCTCAGGCCGGCTCTGGCAGGGCACTCCTCACCCCAACCCTACCTTCTAGAACCACTTCATGCCCATCAAGAGAGAGGTTAAGGCTCATCTGCGGTCACTCAGCTAGTGCCCTGGAATAATCTTTCACCTCCTTATTTTATTAGAAAAGAGGAAACTCTATAGCTTTATTGAGATACAATTCACCCATTTAAAACGACAGCAAGCACTTGAGTGTCCTCCCTGACATGGACTATTACCAATCTATCTTTGATCTGTACTATTGCTTAGCTCCAAGTAAAATTGTCTTGCTTTTTTACAAAAATAAATAGATAGCCAATTGCTTTCCAGGATCGCACAGCTAGCCCCACAGTCTGTTTTCAGGATGCTCTATCTCACAAAGGATTCTGGGTCCTTTGAGTTGCTCCCTTCTGGTCCCTGTGGTCCCCCGTGGACCCACTGCTCTGAGTCTTCTGGGCCTGTTCTTTCTTTCAAGGTGTGTGGTATTTTAGGGTTTTGGAAGCCTTGTGAGACACACCAGTGTTTCACCTCATGTGCAGAGGGACCAGTGTGTCACTGTGGTGACTTGGTGTGGGTGTCTGATGATCGGGTTGCTGTGAGTAACATACTCGTGAGCTCTGAGAGTGGAACGTAGGTGTCTTCATTATCTCTGGAATCTCCACTCCAGCTGGCTGCTCAGATTCCTGTTCAGGCTGTGGCCATCCTACCCAGAATGCTCTAGGTGAACTTGACTGTTGCTGGGTAGGATCACTGTGTGCTGGGTAGGATCACTGTGTGCTGGGTAGGATCACTGTGTGCTGGGTAAGATCACCTGTGTGCTGGGTAGGATCACCTGTGTGCTGGGTAAGATCACCTGTGTGCTGGGTAGGATCACTGTGTGCTGAACAGGATCACCTGTGTGCTGAACAGGATCACCTGTGTGCTGGGTAGGATCACCTGTGTGCTGAACAGGATCACCTGTGTGCTGGGTAGGATCACCTGTGTGCCTTCCTAGCACAGTGAAGGAGTTCGAGCTAGCTTAGACCACCTAAGACATTGTCTCGAGCGCACAAACAAATCTGACTTAGGGATTGCTGTTCTTTTTCTTCTTTCCTTTGTGTTTTCTACTTGAAGAGTAATGTTAGCCATGGGCTTGGCCTCTCTCAACTCTTCTTAAGGACAGTTAAGAGGCAAGGATCCAGTTCCGTTCACTGGGGTTTCCATGAGCAGCAGGAAAGGAAGAGCTCTGTGGCCAGGAAACCTAGAGGGACCATTGTGTAGTGACACTGGCTGTGGCTTCAGCTGGAGGTTTCCTGCTCAGAGTCTACCAGTGCTGTGTAAGTCCCCTGTCTTTAGCGGGTCCAGGCTTTTGCTTCTGGAGGTTCCTTGGCATCACTCAGTGGTGCCATGGTGATCACACCTTGGGGTCACCATGACAGCATGGGCAACTATCAGCTAAAGGCCAGGGACAAACATTCCCTAACCATGGGCTACCTAACAGTAAGGAGGGGCCTGACCCAGATTTGTGAATTGTGCCCAGGTTGGGAGTATGTGTCCATGATCTGTAAACTTGATGTAATTTACAAAAATACTGACAAAAATCAATGGGAAACAGGAAACTGTGGCTAAAACTAATAAAGGCAAGGAATTTCAAACCAGCACAGCTGGTTCCCAGGTTACCGCACATGGGATGTGCGATAGGTTTTGAGCTTTCTAGCAGCCAGAGTCAAAAGGGCAGCAGAATCAATTTTGAGATTTTTTTTTTCACCAGTTTAATGTTGGAAGCAGAACTCTCAAAGGCCTAAAGGATTCGGGCTGTTCTCCTGTGGGTCAGAATAACAGGCTGGAGCTGAGAGCATTGTCCTCAACAGCAGCCATGCAGGGGCCAAAGGAGGGCACACATGCAATGGGTCAAGGCCTGAGGTGGATGCAGAGACAACAAACAGGGGGTTCAGAAGCCCTTCGGGTACAGTGAGTGAGGACTACTTGTCAGTCAGATCAACGTTAGTTAGGGTGACAGAAGATTTATAAAGTTTTGGGGGACTGAGGGCAGGGACATCCAGGATGGGCAAAGGTCATTGGCTGAGGGCTCAGGGTACCTGGAATGCCTCATTAGCATGAGGAGGCATTTCAGGAATCTCAGGTGCTGACTGAACAGGTGTTGTCAGGAGAAAGGAAATTGATCCTATAAACTAATTGAGCTGAGTGACATTCCTCAGGTAGAGGGAGGGGCGTGTTGGGGCTTAGAGTTCCCCAGACAAGGTCAGAGAAGGAGAAACTCTGCTAACGAAGGAGTCTTCTGTTACTTCCTGAGCCCCAGAAGGCTATTCAGTCAAGGGTAGACTTCCACCTTAATTAGCAGTTTTCCCACGCAGCGGCCAGCTAGGTTAAGAGGGTTGTCTGTAGACCACCTGCCCTACTGTGGGTGTCATTGTTCCAGCTGATTACAGAAAGCAAGAAAGGGGAGCTCAGGAGAGCAACTGAACAGAGACGGGTTCCAGAGCCAGATGCCTAGGCCAAGACCTGAGTTAACTCCCCTGTAGCTGTGTGATTGGAACTGTTCCAGAAACTTCTCGGAGCTCAGTTTCTTCATCCATATAGTGGAGCTCATAACAGTGTCCATCCATTGTGTATATAAAGATTAAGAGAGAGTCTGGGTGTCGCAGTTAGTGAAGTAAGCATGAACAAAGTGCTAGGTCAGTCCCAAGTGTCACAAATGTCACGTCAGCACTAGGGAGGTAGAGGCTGGGAGATGAGACCTGATCTCAAAATGGTGAGCTCTGCTTGCCACATGCATCTGGTATCCTAAGTTCAGTCCTTGGATGCCATGAAAGCCGGGAGAGCTGACTCCTGTAACTACATGCATAGCATGTGCACACACACGCACACACACACACACACACACACACATACCATCATATAGTCACTCATACATACATACACACACACTCACATACAGTCACTCACACACTCACTCGCACATACATACACACACACTCACAGTCACTCACATACAGTCACACATACACACTCACACACACTCACATACAGTTACTCACACACACATACAGTCACACATACACACCCATACACTCACATACAGTCACTCACTCACACATGCACCCACTCACACATACATACACTCACACATGTACCATTACACAGACTTACACATATACACATAACTCATTCACACATACACACACTCACACACATACAATTAAACACATACACACACTCACACACAGTCACTCACATACAGTCACTCACACATACACACTCACACACACGCACAGTCACTCACACTCATACATACACCCACTCACACACATACAATTAAATACATACACACGCTCACACACTCACACATACACATACACACTAATGATGACAGTAAATCAAGAGAAATTGAAAAACAGCTGGCTGTAGGGACACATCCCTGTAATTTCACACCTGGAGCCATAGGCAGATGGATCTGTAAGTTGAAAGCCTGGTTGGTCTACATAGAAAGTTCCAGGCCTGCCATGGTTAAATAGTATGACTATGTCGCAAAAATAAAATAAATAACAATAAACAAACCCAAGTGGCTGAGCAGTCCTTGGGATTTGAAACTGCATGGGAAAACCACGGGGAGGTGGGCAGAGGGTAAAGGGCAACGGAACTGTCCTTCTCCGTGTGTGTGTGTGTGTGTGTGTGTGTGTGTGTGTGTGTGTGTCTATGGCACTCCACAGCAATCAAGACACAAGGTTAGCAACTAGGTAGACCCCATGTGATTGAAAGTTGATGCCTGAGAAACAGTGAGGCCACAGTGGCTGTATGGGCTTTATACTTAAGGGGTAGATGCTGGTGGCTTCCTGAGGGACAAGAGGACTGCAAAAACCTGAGGGGAAACCTCAGATGTGGGCACTCCACTTTGCCCCTCCCCATAGCACTGAGGTGTTCAGTGATGTTTGCACTTGGCTTTCCTCTCTCTGCCTCCTCTCCGGCAGGTCCTGACCCTCCTTGATTGCTCTTTGTTCTGTCCTGCTTGCTGCCAAAGCTCCTCTTCCTTCCTCAGCTGTTCGTTCATTCTCCTTGAAGCTTCTGGGTCTCCTTCCTGGCCCACTGAGCTGTGGGGACCCAGGGCTGGGAAGAAGCCTACATATTCTTAGGATTGGGACACAGGAAGTTGATGGTTTACCTCTCTCTCCCATCCGTCCAGGAAATGGGCGGGGTCCTGTTTGGGAGGAGGAAGAAGGAACCAGGCCTGGGGTTGGGGGAAGGGTGTCCCTAAAATCTCAGAGAGCAGAAAGACACCAGACCAGTTCCACCCAGCTGTAGGGCACATACCACATGCTCTGGCCATATGCTTAGGGAAACATGGTGGCCAGTGAGGTTAATATGCATTCCTCAGAAGTTCCTGGAGCACAATCAGTACAAGAAGATATATCTTATCTTCCTTAAAGCATGGGTGTGGAGGGTCAAGATCAGGATCCACGTGGAGGGCCAAGATCAGGATCCACACGGAGGGAAAAAGGGTTCCTCCTTGCAATAGAGGCCTTTGGCCAGCTCCTGCTGAGGATCCCCTGTAGTCAGTCCTTCGCATCCTGACGCCTGTTCTTGGAAAGGAAGGGAAAGTCTCTCTGTTTCCTGCTCTACTCTGGTTCCTGACACAGAGAACAGATGTCTTGGATCCCACGACAGAGATCTTACAGCTGCTGAGCGTCACAGTCCCTTGGAAAGGCAATTGCCCCGCCCATTTCCCAGCAGTCTGATTGAGCGTTTCAAGCCTTGGAAACAACAAAGGCCTCTCTGCTGTTTCATTTCTGGGAATTTGTCGAAGGAAAGGATCCTAAAAGCAGAACAGGAAGTCAGACATGGTGCACACTGCAGTCCTGGAGCCTGGGAGGCTGCGGCAGAAAACTGGTGGAACTCCAGGCAGCCTGGGCTACAATCTGAATGTCAGGCCAGCCTGAGTTGCAGAATGAGACCCTGCCTGAACAAAACAAAAATTAACGTATCCCAAATATAGAAAGGAAAGAAGAGAGGGAGGGAGGGAAAAAAGTGTGTGTGTGTGTGTGTGTGTGTGTGTGTGTGTGTGTATTCACACACTTGTGAACCCAGCAGTTGGGAAGTTGAGGCAGGAGGATCTCAAATTCAAGGCCAGCTTGGGCTGTATTATGAGACTCCTTTTATAAAAACAAACAAACAAAAACAAACAAACAAAAACAAACAAACAAACAAACAAAAAACTAAAACCAAACTTTTTAAAAACGTAGGCCTGGGGCTGGGACTCAGTTGGTAGGCACAAAGCCCAGCTGACTCCTTAGCATCACATAAACCAGGTGTGGTGTGGAATGTCATACCTAACTCAGGTGGAGGCATCATCCTCAGCTACTTTTGGAGTGAGGGTAGCCTGGGCTACATAAGACTATGTCTCAAAAACAAAAACAACATACTCAAAATAAGCAAAGAAAGCAAAGCCAACAGCCCACAGGTGACTGTGTGGTTGGTGACACCCATGAGCAATGCTCCGTGGGTAACAGTCAGCCTGGTGCTGAGCCTGGTGCATGCAGCTGTGGGCGGGGAGCTCTGTGGATTTCCCTAACCTTCAGTGATGGTGTGTGTGCAGGGTCAGCTGGGACCCTGGTGCTACTCCAGGGGAACCTGGTCAACTTTTGAGAGGGAAGGCTTTCTCAGCACACTTCCTGGAGAGGGAAATGGAGGTCCTGGGAGCCGTTCTCACAGTCCTTTCCAGTGATGGGAGCAAGAATGTTTCTTTGTCTTGAAAACCTTAAAAATAGGCTTTCATTCCTTGCAAAAGCAACACATACTCATTGCTTAAAACAAAAACATATAGAATTCTGTGATGTCTGCCAGGTAGACACTTTCCTCCCATCCCAGGAAACCATTCCCAGCGTTTTCCTCTTTTCGCTTTTAGATAGTCTGCATCCAATTTTTCCAAACTAAATTTCTTTTCTTGAATTGCAAGCCACACCAGAAAGAACAGCTTTTACATTCTAACCCAGTACGCACAGCTTTGGATGTAACTAAAGCAGAATTTTACATTGTAAGCCAGTATGCACAGCTTTGGATGTAACTAAAGCAAAATTTTACATTGTAAGCCAGTATGCACAGCTTTGGATGTAACTAAAGGAGAAGTTTACATTGTAAGCCAGTATGCACAGCTTTGGATGTAACTAAAGGAGAAGTTTTAGGCAGTGATGATACTCAGGACCCCCGTGGTCATCTGGGCATCTCCAATGTTATTGTTTCTGTTTACAGAGAAGGGCACTGCTTTTCACCAGGGCCTGGTGATGTCATGCCCCAGCACTGTGTGACCTGCAGGGATAGCTGCTAGCTGCTAGCTGCTGACTCACAGGCTGGCTCACTGTTCCCTTTTATCCAACTAGGCTTTGCATGTGGGATTCAGTAGACAGCCACTTTCCCTAGTATTGCTATGGATAGGCTAGGTAGGCCCCATCCTCCTTCCAGGGCAACAGAACATCTCACAAGGAAGGTGGGCAGCCGCTGTCTCTTCTCTCTTCCAAAACTGTTCACAGACTTCCCCATGATAATACACACACATACACATAAATAACACTACCACTACCGCATACAGGACTAGGGATGTGGCTCAGTTCGCAGAATGGTTGTCTAGTGTGCACGAGGCCCTGGTTCAGTCCCCAATACCACTTAAACCAGTCATGATAGCACACTCTGTAATCTCAGTATTCAGAAGGAAGCACAGGGAAGAGGGTCATAATTTCCAACTCATCCTCAGTTACATATGTAAACTCAAGTCTCCAGCACACACGTGCACACCAGAAAGGCAAGACACCTGGGCCATGTCCAGTCAGCTGGGTGACTACTGTGTGTGCCTCCAGGCTGGCCCTGGGACTCTGCTAAAAACCACACACCCTGGCTTTGGACTGACACAGGCCCAGCTCATTTCTTCTTACTCCTCCTCATTTCCTCTTTTGTCACTGAGAGCTTTGAGGAAGTAACTCTTGGTAGCAGATGCTCTCCCCTCAGGGAGCAGAAGTGACTTCTGATGCTCATGTACCGCACTGGTACCGGCAAGGGCCCAGAGGCTGCAGGAAATGAGTGGACACTTTGCCTGGGGTCTCCTGCCTTCAAAGCCTGCTCCTTGTAGATAAGCAATATTCTTACACTTCCTGCTCAGAGAAGAGCCTGTCTGAGCTCTAGCCTAGCCTGTGCACTAGCTAGCTGTGTGACTGTGGGCACGTGGCTTGATTTCACTGAGTTCTGGTTGCCTCACGCAGGGAATAATGAGAGCCTCTGCCTCCCTTTCTCATGAGGACTAAGAGAGTTAGGAGAGTATGAAGCTGACCCTTGGCTGGGTGTTTGCAGCTATTATTATTTTAAATGTTTAATTTCTTTTTATTTATGTGTATGACTGCCTGTATATATGTGTGTGTACCGTGTATGCTCAAGGAGGTCAGAGTAGAACATCCAATCCTCTGGAGCTGGAGGTACAGATGGTTGTGAGCCACCATGTGAGTGCTGGGAACTGAACCTGGGTCCTCTGCAAGATCAGCAGGAGCTCTTGATGGCTGAGCCCTCTCTCCAGGCTATATTATTTTTTTTTTAAATATATGGAGCAATATGCCACTTCAGGACAATTTATAAACAAAATTTCATTTATTAGTTTTTTAAGCACAATATTGTATTGATTATTTGGAGATTTCACATAATGCATCCCGATCATGTTCATTTCCCATTCCTCCCAAGTCCATCCTCCACTCTTGTGACTTCCAAAAAAACCAAAAAAACAAAAAAGAGGAAGAGGAAGAGGAGGAGGAAGAAAAGGAGGAGGAAAAGGAGGAGGAGGAAAAGAAGGAGGAGGAAAAGGAGGAGGAGGAAGAGGAGGAGGAGGAAAAGGAGGAGGAAAAGGAGGAGGAGGAAGAGGAGGAGGAGGAGAGAGAGAGGAGGAGGAAGAGGAAGAGGAAGAAGAAGAAGAAGAAGAAGAAGAAGAAGAAGAAGAAGAAGAAGAAGAAGAAGAAGAAGAAGTCTAATTTGTGTTGCCCATTTACTCAGTGGAGCATGGTCAAATTTCCAGTGGGCAGCTCCTTAAAGAACACTAAGTCCTTTCCCACCTGCACCCTCCCTCCCCGGCCACCAGAAGCCATCAACAATGAAGAACTATACTTTAGCATGTCTCTCACAGTTTTAAGAGTTCTCTCAATGGCTTCCTGTCCAGGATCTTCCTTCCTTCCTCCCTCCCTCCCTCCCTCCCTCCCTCCCTCCTTCCCTTCCTTTCTTTTCTTTTTTTGTTTTGTTTTGTTTTTGAGACAGGGTTTCTCTGTATAGCCCTGGCTGTCCTGGAACTCACTCTGTAAACCAGGTTAGCCTCAAACTCAGAAATCTGCCTGCCTCTGCCTCCCAATTAATTAAGGGAATGTGGTACTACTGTCTGGCAGACTATTTCTTTTTAGGGATGGAGGTGGTGGGGAAGAGGTTGTCACAGAAGCCTTCAATGTCTCTCGTTTTTAACTGCAAAAGAAGCTTCCTTGACCTTTCCATTCGGCAGCAGCATGGGTCATGGACTTTCACATGGTTTCTGGCTACAGCACAGGCCATGGACA
Organism: Montemys delectorum; assembly: GCA_019843815.1. Taxonomy (NCBI): domain Eukaryota; kingdom Metazoa; phylum Chordata; class Mammalia; order Rodentia; family Muridae; genus Montemys; species Montemys delectorum. Next base: position 15,568 of record JADRCD010190048.1, read on the forward strand.
TCGACATGGATTCAAGTGGCAACACAGATCACAGACACCCACACAACCACAGATTTCCACACAGCCTAGGACTGCAACCTGGACCACAGACATCAACAAGACCCTTGGCCACAGTGCTGACCACTGACATCATTATGGCCCTTGGTGGCAACACAGACCACAGACATCCACATGGACTTTGGGCATCAACACAGTCTGAGGCAGCAGTTCAAACCACAGTCACTAGCACATTTCCTGGCTGTAGCATGGATAACAGACATCAACATGGCCTCTGGGGGTATCATGGACAATAGAGGCCACACACCTTTAACCCCAGTACTTGGGAGGGAGTGGCAGGCAGATCTCAGCCTGAGGACAGTCTGGTCTACAAAACAAGTTTTAAGACAGCCAAGGTTACACAGAGAAACCCTATTCTGAAAAACCAAAAAACAAATGAAGGGGAAACTTCCAGTTTCTTTGGAAAGTCAGTTGTGTTGAATGGTGTTTTGCTGGGGTAGACATGTGAAGGAATGTTTTACTGAAGCAGATACAAGAGAAAAGATGTTTTGCTAAAGCAAGCATGTGAAAGGACATGTGGTAAAGGATTCTTTGCTAACGACACGCATGTATTGGTTCACCTTACATTGCATTGCTGAGCTCTGTTTGTTTTGACTTCATAGAGAGAAATGCACCAAAATTTCTGATGGTGCTCTGGCAACTTTAGCTTCTGTGGACTTGGGCTGATTGGCAGAGTGATGTCAGCTGATACAGACTCACGTGCTGAGGCAAGACCCGTGGAAGATGCATGATGTTTGGAGGGAGTATGAGTAGGACTCAGTGGACAGTAATGGGGGGAGGGGACCTGCATAGCTAGCTTTGCAATGCTTTTGGTGTTGAGTCTCATCTTCGCTGATCTTCAGCTTCTCCTGGCGTCCCTGCTGGTCTTGGTTGTGCCTGCTAACTCATGTCAACTCTATTGAGGCCTGGCTGTTTCTGCTAGGTCATGCCACCACTGCTGATTTGTGTTTTCTATCCTGACACTACCAAACTGGAATGCTGGCATATCTGTGAAGTGTTTGTGAGTGGATCGAGCTGCTGCTGCTGATTTCTGAGGATCAAACTGCTAATTTCCTGACAATGTCGATTGGATTTGCTCCAAAGAACAATTTCTAAACAGGTCCATTTCCCTGTATCCTAATAATCTTTCTTTTCCACTACCTCGGGTGGGTGGTGGGCTAGAAGGGAGGTTAATGCATTTAAAAACCCTTATTTAAAATAGGGTTTGAAAAAAATCTAACCTTACAAACAAACAAGCAAACAAGGGGTTTAGAGAAGTCACTTAATGGGCAGATGCTCATCCAGTGTGCAGAAAGCATGGTTTGATGCCTAGCATTGCAAAAACAGAATGTGGTGGCACATGCCTGTAATTCTGGCAGTGAGAGGCAAAAACAGAAAATCAAATGTGCACAGTTTCCCTCTGCTGTACAGCAGGCTGATGCAAGCCTGGGCTACCTAAGGCCTTGCCTTATATGAAGGAAGGAGGGAAGAAAGACAGCAAGAGTAGCTGAGGCTTCCCCACCCCTCACATTCCTGCCCAGGCTGCTGTCCACCCATCCACTCATGCATGCCTGTGCCAGGCAAACACCAATCACTGGGACTTAGAAGTGGCCCCATGCAGCTAAGGCTGCCTCTCCAGCTTAGTCAGTTGCAGACAGGAGTAAGAACTATAATGTGGTCGGTGAGCAAGTGATAAGAGCAACAGAAAAGGGGGAGGTCTCACAAGACCAAGAATTTGGCTGTAACTTTAGGTAAGATTATTTGGGATGGTCTGCGTGAGGCGATGCTGAAGCAACACTTGAGGGAAGAAACGGGCAGCTTAGGTACCTGGGTACCAGCTGGTCAAGAAGCTGGAGCTGCAAAGGTCCTGTGGTAAGCTACACTAGCACAAGGAACCTGTGTGGTTGGTCACTTAATGGGTAGATGCTCGTCCAGCATGTATAAAGCATGGCAATGAGAACAGTAAGGAAACAGGATGCTGCACTCCTGTTCACAGCTCTCCACTGTGGAGAAACTGAGTCATGAGGTAGGGGAGGTGGGTGGTTTCCTTAGCTGGGATCATTTTTTGGGGTGGAAATATAAAGGGCATTTAATAAGAAAGATGTCTCTGGGGTCAAGGATGTACTTAGTTGATACATTTGCTTGCCTAAATTTGCAGGAAGCCCTGGGCTCCATCGGTAAAGCATAAGTTGAATGTGGTAGCATCTGCTTGTAATCCCAGACTTTTGTTGTGTACATCTCCATGAACAAAGGCACAGAAGACTGACACCTCAGAGGACCAAGCACTGTGCTGCCAGAGCCCTCGGTCCCTTCCCTAGTTCACAGCCCTGGACAGGAGCGATTCCACAGTCGCTGAGAAATTGGCCCACAGGCAGACTGACTTGAGTGACAGTTGGAGACCATCTTCCATGCCCCCTATTCTTACTTCTAGGACCACTTCCTAAATGGACAGGAGCCACACCCTGCCCCAGGAGGCAAGGCAATCCCAGGCTTTCCACTGCCTGTCCCCACCTGAGCTTCTCCAGGCTTCTTAAGTAGAAAGTGGCCTTGAACCTCCTATTGCAGGTGCCCCTGAGTTAATGGACAAACACTGGCACTTAGGGGCAAATTCCAAGAAGCACAGTGTGACACGGCCAAGCCGGGTACACCCCAGAGACAGCCCTAGGATGAATATCCCTTTGTAATGCTGGCTTGGAGGTGCCCTGGAGAGACTGAGCCCATGGAGACCCAAGCATGCTGAGGTATGCTCTCGACGCCTGCCTGCCATGAAGCTCAGTACCTAGACCCCTTTCTGGGCCCAAGCTATAGAGCAATGGAACTGGGCTAGCTAGTGCTTGACTCCCATATGCTGAACTACTTCCTTCTGTTCTGTAGGTTGGCACTATAGGGTGAGATAGTATTGCAGGAAAAGGTCCTGATGTCACATGCTCCGACAGTCACAGGTCTGAACCATCTAGAAAGCTCAGATAAACAAGCCTTCCACAAGCTGAGTATAAATTGGGAGTCGGGCAGTCTGCACTACTAACATGTAGTAGCTGTATGGCCCTTGACAATTGGCCTCACCTCTCTGGCCTTCAACTGCTAACTCTGTGAAGGAGAGTCATTTCCTCTGCAGGGTTATTGAGACGTCAGTGTGTGGTGGACCATGTGGCTGTTTATGAAGTAAACGGTTCTGAGTCATGCTTCACCACCCCACCCCTCCCCCCACTCCCCTCTCGAGCCTGCTCCCCTTGCAGACTGAAATTCAGCTGGACTAGGGGATGGGTGGTTCCTAGAAGCTACGGGAGGAACCAGCTGATGACCCTGAGGTCACACAGCCCTGTTTAGTTGCTTATGTTTTGCTCTGCTGGGGTGCAAACCAGGGCTTTAGAAGGGCAAGGCAAGGGATTCCTGCTCAGCTGCACCCCAGCCTGCCTTTGGTATTGATTTGGGATCTTCCTTCCCTAATTCAAACCAGAATATCAAAACTCTCTAGGTCAGTTAGACATTGTGTTGGTTTTCAGTCAACCTTGACACAGGCCAGAGTCATCTGAAAGGACAGACTCTTGAGTTGCCAAAGCTTTTAAGTTCAGATTCCATTTTAGAAAACCTGACCTAAGTTTGAACTCAGGTAAACTAACAGGCTGGTACCTAGCATTAGTTTCCCAGTTGCCCCCCAACAAAATCTGAGCCTAGCTCCAGTCTCTAGGCAAATCCCCAACAAGACCAGAGTTTCCAGGTTATATCCTCAACAAGACCAGTGTCTCCAGGTTATTCCCCCAACAGTCCTACACCTCCAGGTCACCCCTTGCCTAATGACCACAGATGCAGAGGGGAACAGAAGTTAAGTTTGTGCTATGACTCCCAGCACCAGCCAATAATGTTAAAGGCCACAGCAACTTTCCAGTTAGATGCTTGCACACTTACTTCCTGCTTGCTGCTTACTATAAAGTCTTGCCCCATAGACATTCAGGGCTCCCCCCCCCCACCAAAACCATCCTGTGGGATGGCAATTCTGTGCGTTTGTGGGGGGGGGGAGTGCTGAGCTAGCTGGAATAGAATAAAGACCCTGCTGTGAGTTGCCCATGTGTGTTTTTGGGATCACTAATATTTCCTTGGCACAACACTCTCAGTGGGGAAAATGGCTCCACCACATTGGCCCTGCGGGTAAGCCTGTGGGGCATTTTCTTGATTAATATTTGATGTGGGGGGCCCTCAGCAGTGCTGTCCCTGGGCAGGTGGTCCTGGGTTGTACAGGAAAACAGGCTGAGCAAGCTACCCAAGCAAGCTGGTAAACAATGATCCTCCATGGCCTTTGCTTCAGCTCTTGCCTCCGGGTTCCTGCCTTGGGTTCCTGCCTTGATTTCTCTTCCTAAGGGACTGTAAGGCGTAAGATGTAAGAAACCCTTTCCTCCTAAAGCTGCCTTTGGTTGTGGGGTTATGACAATGTAGAAACTAGGACGAAGATACTTGCTGTTCCTCTCACCTTTGTCCCAGACATAGTAGTGCACAGGGCTCAAGAAGCATCAGCAGTGGTGGGGCAGAGGAGAGACAGGTAGGGGGAGGGGAGGGGAGGGGACGGGGATGGAATCTGAAGACTCATCTCACCCCATCTGGCTCACCAGAGCTCTCTCTCTCTATCCACCTCCTTGCTGTGTGTTCCAGTATGGTGCTTAACTTCTCTGGGCCTTTTCCCTCTCGTTTGTATAAAGGTGGACTGTTGCAAGGAGATGAGCTCGTACCTCTTTTCCTTCCTGCTTTGCTCCTCCCCATTTCTCTTCCTCTTCTGTTAGAGGCTCATACTGTATCCTGTGCCGTGATTTGGGTATGGGTTTTTTTTTCCTTCTGTTTTTTAAAATAGAAGCAGCCGGGCAGAGGTGGGCGCACGCCTTTAATCCCAGCACTTGGGAGGCAGAGGCAGGTGGATTTCTGAGTTCGAGGCCAGCCTGGTCTACAGAGTGAGTTCCAGGACAGCCAGGGCTACACAGAGAAACCCTGTCTTGAAAAAACAACAAAAAACAAAAACAAAAACAAAAAACAAACAAACAAACAAAAAACAAAAAATAGAAACAGAAGCAAGCCCATAACTCTGTGGCCAGGCCAGGATCCCTGGGTACCACTGCTTCCTTCTGACCCCAAGCTCACCTGGTTTCAGCCCTGTCTGCAACAGGAGCAGAAACTGCACAGGATCACGGCCTATAGGCTCTCCCTCGAAACCATAGATAGCTTCCCTAATGTCTTTGTTGTCACAGGCTTTGTGCGGGGCCTCCAAACCCAGAGCTTATAGCTTCAGGCCCTGAGAACTCAGGGTGTATCACTCAAAGCCATGGTTTCCTGCGCTAGTTAAAGGAAGTTCTGAGCTTCCAGCCTGAGGCTTACTGTTCTAGGCTACTGCATGAAGGTTGCTCTAGGCTTTGCTCCCATTTTGGGTTTTGCTCTTGGGTCTCAGGGGTCTCCTTCTACTGACAAAGACTTGTGGCTCTCAGCTTTAGCTCTCTCCTTCCTCTTCTCTTGTTGATCTGAATGCCTCAGCTCTCTCTGCTTAGAAGAAAGTTGCAGTTCCTGGAAAGGAGCTGTCATGCCCGTCCTTCAGAAGGCATTTAGGATGTGGAGCCTAGAATGGGCAGAGCAGGGTTTCAGATCTAAAGAGAAGCTTCGTTAGGACAGATACATCACCCTGAATAGGCAAGAGGAGAACTGCTGGAGGAGAGAGGGATTTCTTCTCAAAACCAGAGAACAAAGAGGGTTCTGACTTATATTGTTTCAGAGGAGTTACCATGCTTCACACCATGTGGTCTAGCCTGGCCTACATGCCGAAGTGCAGTGAGGCAAACAATAGGTGGGACCATAAATGTTACAACATCCTATATTTGTTTGTTTGTTTTTGTTTTTTTTTGAGACAGAGTTTCTCTCTGTTATCGCTCTGGCTGGCCTTGACTCTTAGAGATTCATCTGCCTTTCTCCTCCCACATGGCAGGACCTTTGTATGCTTAACGCCCAGCTTGCATCTTGTGTTTTTTTTTAAAATCAACTCTGTGTCCCTGAGAGACGGGGGAGAGATGCTGGGGCTTGGTCTGACCTGTAGGTTGAAAGGAGGGAGAGAAAGGAGGGAGGCAGAGAGAGAAGGAAGGAGGCAGAGAGAGAAGTAGGGAGGGAGAGAGAGGAGGAGGGAGGGTGCAGGGAGGAAGAAAAGTTCACCATCTACTGTCTTACTGACGCTGGTGGGTCTGAGGCTAGAAACCTCAGGGCTCCTCCGGCTTTTGTGCAGTGAGCTCAGCCCTCTGTCTATGATAAAGACTGTGTGTAGTAGAGAGAGGAGAATAAACTCTTCTTTGACCTCAGAGAGGAACAGAGTGGGGTTCAATATGTTAGATTGCAGATCCCACTACTGCCCTGCTCCCTCTCCTAGAAATCAAGGTATGTGCCCCCAAAGTATCACAACGTGTCTTGTCTTCTGTACTGTGCTGTGCTGTGTGCTGTGGTATGCTGTGTGCTGTGCTGTGCTGTGTACTGTGTGCTGTGCTGTGCTGTGTGCTGTGCTGTGCTGTGCTGTGTGCTGTGCTGTGCTGTGCTGTGCTGTGTGCTGCGCTGTGTGCTGTGCTGTGCTGCGCTGTGTGCTGTGTGCTGTGTGCTGTACTGTGCTGTGCTATGTGCTGTGCTGTGTGCCGTACTGCGCTGCGCTGTGCTGTGCTGTGTGCTGTGTGCTGTGCTGCGCTGCGCTGCACTGTGCTGTGTGCTGTGTGCTGTGCTGTGCTGTGCTGTGTGCTGTGTGCTGTGTGCTGTGTGCTGTGTGCTGTGCTGTGCTGTGTAGGTCCCGGGCATTGAATTCAGGCTGTCAGTTAGGCTTGGGAAAAGGGCCGTCTGGCTAACCTTATATCCCTTTCTCTGGTATATTTTTGCTTTGTTTTCTGGCTTTTCTGATGCTCGTGTTTGGGACAGAAGGCTGTTCCCAGGCTTCGTTGTTTTGGGTTACCCACAATCACTGTGCAGGTTGTTTCTGGCAGCTGTGTTTCTTTTTTGGAAACAGAGTCTTACTATGTCAACCTGGTTAGCCTGAAATTTGCTGTGTTGGCCAGGCTGACCTCAAATCACAGAGATCACTCTGCTACTTGAGTAATGGAACTGAACTCACATTGTCAGGCTTGGCATCAAGCACCTTTATCCACTGAGCCCTCTCATCAGCCCTATTTTTGTTATTTTTAGACAAGCAATTTATGTTTGCTTATAAAGCATCAGAAAATACAAAAAAAATCTTTTGATTATATTACACAGATACAACTATTTATTGTGTTCTTTATCCTTGAGAAAGTTTGAGAACTTTTTCCAGATGTTTCTGTGTACTTCCCCCTCCCAGATGTGTATTATATAATTTTTATTTAAAACAAAAAAAAGGTGAAACAGGATTGTTCTGCATTCTGTTGGGAATCAGTGTCTCCACTGCCTGCCACTGCCACTGTCCCAGAAGAGATGGCCTCCTTTCTCATCAATGGGAATCTCAAGGTGCTGGAACCTGCTGTCTCTTGGCCTCTCCTGCTGTATCATGTTGGATCATGAGCCTGCTCTGTTAAAAGACTGGTCACTCTAAATGGTCACACATTCTGAAGGAACCACAGGCCCAGCCAGAGAGTTAAGCCATGCTGTGTTGTTGGAGTTTGGTTCTAATGCTTTGATTCAATTAAGAATCTGCCTGTCCAGATGCTGAAGGTCCTTGTCCCCAACTGGTTTTTGACCAATCAATAAAGATTTCAACAGACAATGATTGGGAATGGGGCAGGGACACTTAGAGTTGTGTGGGTAGGATGCAGAGAGGAAGGGAATAGAATCCCTGTGACTTGGGGTCAAAGCATGGGTCACAGCAGTGGCAGGAGATAAAGCCAATCAGCCATGGGTGACTTTGGGTGGATGGCCACTGGCCACTTCCCTGGTTGGGCCATGGTTTGCAGAGGAAGGTTAAGGAGTGCCCAGCCTTTGAGGTAGCCAAGACATTTAATAATAAGCTAATGTGTGTGTGTGTGTGTGTGTGTGTGTGTGTGTGTTTCATTCGTGGATCCAAAGACCCTAGGTGGGTGCAGGAGTACAATCACAATCCCCTGGGAGTCAAAGTAGTGTAGCAAAACTAGCCACAACACTATGTGGCTTCGTTGCCCCTAGTTTATGGTCCTAACTAGGTTTTTCATGCTTCTCGTCACAAGGCCTATGCATGTTGAAACAAATCCTGTACTATGGGACTTCCCATCAATTCCCTGGAAAGATGTTAGGGTCCGATATGTCTTTTGTTTAGGTGATGTCTTAGTCACTGCTCTATTTCTGTGAAGAGACATCATGACCAAGGCTGCTCTTGTGAAAGAAAGCATTTAATTGGGGCTTGCTTCCAGTTTCAGAAGTTCAGTCCATTACCAGCAAGGCAGAAGCATGGCTTTGAAACTCCAGGGTCTACCCCCACTGACTTCCTCAGCAAGGCCACACTCCTAACCCTTTTCAAAGTGTCCCGTGGTCATAGTGACTAAGCATTCAAATAGATGAACCTATGGTGGGGGGGGCATGCTTAGTCAAAGCACCCCAGGGTTGCTGGTCATCCTCTTCAAAGCTCTCTCTCCACGACACTCTTCTCCAGGGTCTAACGGAACGCTCATCCCTGTCCCCTTCCACAGTCATCATCACATGACACTCTTCTCCAGGGTCTAACGGAATGCCCGTCCCTGTCCCCTTCCACAGTTATCATCACATGACACTCTTCTCCAGGGTCTAGCGGAATGCCCATCCCTGTCCCCTTCCACAGCCATCATCACAGATACAATGTACTTCCTGTCCCTTTCTAAGGCTCTCCTGCATCAAAGCCTGATGATGGCCGTCATGATTTCAAGTTTCAGTCTCTTAATAAAGCACACTTCTGAAGTGGGGGCTTGTGCCAGCTCTTTCCTGCTTGTTCTCTTCTTGTCTAAATCACTTATTTAGATTTTTTAAAGAATTGAGAGGCTGGGGGATGTGGTCTAATGGGTGAGTGCCTGATGCTGGACCATGAAGACTGGCATGTGGATGCCCAACCTCACAGAGGGAAGGAGGGTCAGGTGGCCACCTACCTGAGCTGAAGCTCTAGGGTTTCTGAGAGACCTGTCTCAAAAGATCAAATGTCTTCTTTGATTGTTCTTCACCCCTAGTCAACTTCTGACTTCTACACACACGCACACACACACACACACACACACACACACACACACACTTGCATCCGTGTGCACCCATACATACAAATACTCCACCAACACACATGGAGATAAAGTTGGGTTTGTTAGCAGATGCCTATGATCCCAGCTCTGGAGGCTGAGGCAGAAGGACTGCCATGAGTTAAAAGTCAGCCTAGGGTACATAGCAATACCTTGTATGAAGAAGAAAAGAAAGAAAGAAAGAAGGGGGTCAGTTTACATAACATAAAATGTAACATTTTAACTGTCTTTGAGCTGTGCATAGTGGCACTTACGCATCCAGCTCTGTGCACCATCACCACTATCAACATCCCTCTCAGTGGTTTCCCCTGCTCCTCCTAATATTTCCAGCCCCAGCCAGCCACTAATCTGCTTTGTCCATGGATTTACCTGCTCTGGGCATACTTGATGCAAATGAGACCATAGGATAGATGGTCACTTGTGTTTGCCTTCTTTCACCTTGCACAGTGTTTCCAAGATCTCCGCACTGTGGTGGCAAACAGCACCTCATTCTTTTGTTAGGTTTGAATACATCTTACTCTCTGGCACACACATACCACATTTTGCATATCCACGATCTGCTGACCACTTGGGTTTTTACTCCCTTTGGCTTTGGTGACGAGCACAGCCTTCAGTAGTCTCGTACAGACTTGCAAGTTGGAACACTTGTTTTCAGTTTTATGTGCCACCTGGAATCAGAGCAGCAGCTGCACCCTCTCACGTGCACCAGCAGTGCACCAGGGGTGTGTGCACACACATAAGCGTGCATGCACAGATGCATGTGGACAGGTCAGAGAGGCCAATGGCACATGACTTTCTCAATTTTTTTTTTTTTTCTGAGACAGGGTTTCTCTGTATAGCCCTGGCTGTCCTGGAACTCACTCTGTAGACCAGGCTGGCCTCAAACTCAGAAATCTGCCTGCCTCTGCCTCCCAAGTGGACTTTCTCAATTGCTCTCTGTCTTTTTTTTTTTAACAACAACAAAAAAAAAAAATTTAAGGGAGAGCTTGAACACAGTCTGCACCCCAACTATACATTAAGCATTCGAGGGACCCATGCTTGGGAAAACCCTAGGAACAGCACGTGAGGGATACAATGGATGAGCCTCACCCAGGGAAAAGCATGACCATAATATGATATTTCCTCTGCTAGGTATACTCCACTACACTTTTTGGTATAGAATCTCAATTGAACCCGAGGCTCTCCAGTTCTGTAGCCTGGCTGCCAGCAAACTGCAGGGATCTTCCTGCCTCTCCCACACCACCCCTGAGATTACAGACTTCAGGAGGCAGGGCCTGTCTGCTAAGGGTGGCTACTGAAGGTTAATCCTGTTCCTTGGCTCTGATTACTCACTCCTCTCCGACCTGGTCTACTGCAATGTGAGGAGCCTCTACATAGCTCCAGCCATCACAATCTCAATCAACAGCTTTGCCAAGTCACCCATGGAGATGGACTGAAACCCTCTCAGACTTTGACCCAAAATAAACCTTTCCTTCCCTAATCCTCTTCTGTCTGCTACTGTGCTCATACGGAAGCAAAGGTATGAGATATAAGCCATGCAGGGTAACATACACATTTAGCCTCAGCACTAAGGAGACAGAAGCAGGCAGATCTCTGTGAGTTCAAGGCCAGGCGGGGCTACGCAGTGGAGCTCTACTGTGTGCGCGTGTAGACACACACACCCGACACGTATAATGTAAGAATGTTCTTTTTGTGTATGTGGGGGATGGGTTGAGACAGGGTCTCACTGTGTATCTGAGGCTGGCTTCAAACTTCCGATGTCTCCTAGATTAGCCTCAACTTTTTTGAGAAACTGTTCAGCCTTAAAAAGTGCTGGGCTTGTGGCACTATACTCATTATAGGGCACTGGGGATGAACTCGGTTTTCATGCATGCTGATGCCAGCCCTCTACCAGCTGAGCCTGCAGTCTGGCTAGTTTTTGGTTTCTTAAGACTGGTCTCACTATAAAGCCTTAGCTTGCCTGGAACTCACTGTTTTAGATCAGACCGATCTTGAATATATGCCTCTACCCCTGTACTGTTCATTACATAATTTGAATAGTAGACTTTCATCAGCTACATAACATACAAATGTTGTCTCCCATTTCCTGTAGCTTGTCTTTATGCCTTGTGTTTGGTGTGAGGGGAGTGTAGTTGTGGCTGCTAGAAACAAAGAATAATCTCGCCCCTCCCTCTCCCAGGCCTCTACCGCCTCCCGCCCGATCTTTTTGGGCCCGCCTCCATGCACCCTGCCTCTCGTAAGCCCACTCAGGTCGCAGCTTCATCCCCACCCCTCATGCCTCTAGGCTGTCGCTCCCCCCCCCCCGACCCCGCCCCATCTGGCCCTTTCTCCAAAGCCACGCCCCGAAACATCCCCGCCCCCGGCTCGCCCTGCCTCCCCGGAGCTCTCCCGGCCCGCGCGCGCAGCCAGCGCAGACCTCCCGGCTCGATAGGCGGCGCGGGCGGCGGTGAGTGCGGGCCTTCTGGGTGCCCGGTGGGGAACATCAGATTCGGGGCACTGGGCACGGGGCGGCAACAGAGGCGGGGGTCGCGCTTTGTCACCTACCTAGAGTCCCGGGACACCGCGCTCTCCTCCGGCGGCGAGCAGGCACGTCGTGGAACCCGGGGTGGCGCGCTCTGGGCGGGATTGAGAGCGAGGAGTTCCAGCAGTGCTCCGGTTGTGTTTGGTTTCAGTCCCGGACTACCCAGCTTCCATCCGAACCTCCTGAAAGATGCCCCTCGGGCTTACAGGAAAAGGCGCGGCTTTCTTTAGTAACTTTTAGTGTCTAAGATGCGATTTGGAGAACGATCCAGTGCGTACTCTGAAAGCAAAACCGAATAGACAAAAAGTAGGATAACTTTCCAGATGTTCTTTAACTGTTCCCGGCCCACGCGTCTTTTGCTCTTATCCCTGAGAGTTTCACGCGGGTTCCCAGACGGGTGCGGGCGTACGGGAGAGCAGGGGAACTTCAGGATCGCGGAGCGCAGGCGGAGGAGGACGTGGCCCCTGCCTGTCCTGCCAGCCGGCTGTTGCTTCCCAGTGGTTTCCAGATCAGTGTGGGTCCGGACGGTGCTCTTGATCGTCATTCGGTGTTGTGCCCACCGCTTTCCGGTCAGGTTTAAGAGGAAGAGGTGAGGAGAGCATGGATGTGTTTTAGAAAGGCAAAGCTCCAATGATCAGGTCGTTTGGACATTCCCTACTTAATACTTTGTCGGGTTTGTGCTTCCGGATAGTGGAGCTGATGTCATTCCCTGTTGGACTGAGCGGTAGTCGTTGGAAAGTAATTTGTGGAAGTCACGGGGCTCTCTAAGCTCGTCAGCTTTTTGCTGTTTTGAGACAGGGTCTTATGTAGTCCAGGCTAGCATCCGAACTCCATATGTAGCTGAGGCTGGTCTTGAACTCCTGGACTTTCTGCCTCTACAGTGCTGCGATTACAGGGTTGTGCCACTGACCACCTCCCTTTTCTGACCTCCACCCTTTTCTGAATTAAACCGTCCTCCTCTGAGAATGGTGAGCTGAAGCTGGTTCAGGGACTCCTGGACTCCATATTGGAGTCCTTTGAAGGAAAATCATTTCCACCAGTAGGTGCTTGCCTGCTCTTCTGCCCTCTGCTCCAGCCTTCTCAGATAGGCTCTTTTAAAGTAGAACTAATGCAGAGAGAAAGGCTGTAGAGAAAGGAGCTGAGTGGTATCAGTAATTCCTCCAGCGATTGGCTTTATCAATTGGATCAAGATCCAGAGGGCGTGTTGCTTGCCCTACCTGGCCTAGAATAACACCCATACTGCACCTGGCTCTCTTCTCAGCCAGTCCTTGCTCTGCCTTCTAAAGATATTCAGGCTAGCTCAGAAATATTTGTTGTAGATCTACTGTGGGAGAGGCCCATTGTCCTTTTTCCTATTCCACTAAAGGCATTAATAATGAATGGTTTTATTCCTGCCCCCAAAATATCCTTATGATAGTTTACTGAATCAAGTGACCTAGTGATTACTCTCAGATCCATCCAGTGTCTTGAGTCTCTAAAATATTAGACTGAAGTAGCACCCTGCCATTGGCAGATATCTTCTTTTGTCCTTCAATACTTTTATGGCCTGGCCATAGGAGGGGAAAGGGGCTACCCCTTGTCCTTTGAAAATGCTGAAAAAAAAATGGCTCCTGGCCCTGAGTGGCTTATGCTATGGGTGAAAAGCAGGTGTGCTGTTGAAAAGTTCAGAGCTTAGCTCAGAATCCTGGCTAAGGCAATTGGGAGATGTTCCTAGACAGGGAAAGTTGTGTGGAAAAGCTGAGATCTGAGCACACTGCACATAGTGGAAAGGTCTCAACAAAGTTGCAGCAGAGGTGTAGACAAGTCCAGGATCGAACACAGTAAGAGCAAGACCTGCTGAGAGGAAGGGGTTGGCAATAGGCAGTTCCTGCTTTCCTGCCTTAATTTAATCCAGTCATCCTTACTGATCTGGGCATGACCTCATGCAGCAGGGAGAATAGGCAGGACCTCTTCCCCCACCTCAAATTCTCCTGCAAATTTCCCTGAAGCTCCTGTGAGAGTGGGAAGGAAGAGGAAGCCCTGGAGTCTTGGCACCAGTCATCTCTATTTTGTTTGTTTTGGCTTTCTGCTGCCATGAAAATAGCCCAGGGAACCAGGTGGTTTATATCCACAGGTAAATAGACTGCTCTGTGTGTCTGTCTCCGCAGCCCATTTGGCCACCCATGGCTGACTCTGAACTTGAGTGGTGTTTACCTCCTGTGGAATTGGAGTTTGAGGTCAAGTGCTGCTTGCCAGGGGTCTTCATAACTTCGTTTTATTGTTGAGCATTCATTGACAGTCTGGGCAGTGATGACAACATTAGATTCATTAAGATTGTCACTTGACTACAGATCTTTGAGAATTGTGTGTCATTTTATTAGGTTGTAGACAAGAAGGTATGGCCCTTGTCTCAGCATCCTAAGAATCACATCCAAAATGCCTTCAACAAAAGACACGTTAACTACAGAAAGTATAACAGGTCTACGAGCCTTCACATATGAAGAACGAAGACCTTGAGGCACAAGTTTGTTTCTACACAGATGGTGGGGCTCAAGCAAGTCTGTCTGCTCAATCTTTTTGGCCCTCTGTAAATTTCATTTTCCTGAAGATGGGGCAGGACTTCAAGGTTTTAACAACTATGATCAGGAGAAAGAGACGGCTTTTCTTCTCCCTCTTCCTCTCTTTAAAATATGTCTATGGGGAGGGGAGAGATTCCTTGCTGCTCTTTCAGAGGACCTGAGTTTGCCACACACCATCCAGTCAGGCAGGTCAGAACTGCCTGAAACTCTTGCTCCAGAGGATCTGATGCCCTCTTCTGGCTTCTCTGGGCACTGCAATCACGTGCACATACCCACATCTGGACTCATAACTCATACACCTAATTAAAAATAAAAATGAAACGTAAAAAGTCTTAAGTGCAGGTGTGTATATGTGGAGCCTAGAGGACAACTTTGGGACTTTGTTCATCTTTTGGAATACCGCCCACCTCCTTTGAAGCAGGATTTCTCATGAGAGCTCACCATTTAGACTACCCAGACTCACAGCCCGGCTAGTGAGTACCAGAGACTGTGACATCCGTCTCCCCATGCTGGGATTACAAGCATATGCCACCATGTCTGGCTTTTTCTCCAGGTCCTGGAGCTTATACTCTAGTCCTTAGGCCAGCACCGTTGTAGCCAGGTGGCTCCTGCAGGGGTCAAGTAATGACCGGTTAGGATAGCCTTGGAGAGCAGTCCTGGTTCTTCACCTGCCCACAGGGAGGGGAGGCAGGAAGACATCAGAGGGAGACAGTGTCCCTTCCTGGTCAGAGTCACCCATATACTGCGTGTCATCCTTGGCAGTCTCATTGCCTGCTCTCCAGTAGGTTAATCATTCATTGGGCAACAACTGTCCACCTATTCCAATCCTTGTA
The DNA here is from genome assembly GCA_019843815.1 of Montemys delectorum. Taxonomy (NCBI): domain Eukaryota; kingdom Metazoa; phylum Chordata; class Mammalia; order Rodentia; family Muridae; genus Montemys; species Montemys delectorum. The sequence continues at coordinate 30,716 of JADRCD010190048.1, forward strand.
GAGTATTAACTCCCTGAGGTCAAGCCTAGCAGATGGGTCCAGGCTCTGACATCATCACTGACATCACTCACACTGGAGAACCCTGCAATCAAGTTACAAAAAAGAATCGTGTTGGGTCTCATTCTCCCCGAGGTGCATCTGGCCTCCAGGATGCAGGTTGGATGAACCTAGAAGGCTCCAGAAAACCAGTGATGGAGAACTTAAGCCGTTTGCCCCATGGAGCCTCTCGAGCAACCTCAAGTCTCAGAGTTTAGTGTGAGCTGACATGGCCCCACATGCCTCTCATTCCAGCCCTCAGGAAGCTGAGACCAGACTCAAGAAATCAAACCAGCAAACCCACACCAGCAACAGGAAACACACCATTGACTAACTTAATCCCGATTCCAGTCAACTTTATAGACCCTGTACTGATATGCTTTTTGTTGTTGTTTTGTTTTGTTTTTGAGACAAGGTTTTTCTGTGTAGCCTTAGCTGTTCTGGAACTCATTCTGTAGACCAGACTGGCGTTGATCTCAGAGCTCCCCTGCCTCTGCCTCTGCCTCTGTAGTGTTGGGATTAAAGACTGCCAGCTTAAAAAAATTAATTCAGAACTACTAGTAGGGTGGGCAAGATTGCTCAGAAGGTAAAGACACTCATTGCCAAGTCTTACGATTTGAGTTTAGTCCTCAAAATCCATGTAATGGCAGGGCGAGACTGGCTTCTATAAGTTGCTCTGTGGCCTCCATGCTTGCACTGTGCCATACGTGTATGCGTGAGAAACACACAAACTAAAATATATTCTTAAAATTAAAAATAAAGAGTAGAACCCTGCAGGATTTCAGGAAATGTAGGAGATGAAATCAGGCATAATTTGAGCAAGCATGTGAAGCGGGTGACGGCTTTCTTTGTTGGATAGTCCTCTCTTCTCTCAGTGAGCCTGTTCTTTTCTTGGTCACTGTAATCAGGACACACTGGACCTGAAAGCCTGGTTCAGGCTTATTGGTGCTGTTTATGGGGGAGCCTGGAATGTGGTTTCACCAGGATCCCCAGGGAAGTGGTACACACTGATTGTAAGGCGCAGCTCCACTTGCTGTGGAAGTGGTTTTCCATTCCACGAATCAATGTAATTTGTAGTTCTGCTGTATTTGAACCTTGTGGTAACTTTATCTTTGACTTGTGGGATGTATGAGCCTACAGAAACCACTGAAATTCAGAAGATGGAGTTTGAAAACACTTCTGTGAAATATTTTACCAAGTTACCAAGAGCTTCTGAGTTCTTCCCACCCCCACCGCCCAGGTATGGATCAAGTCTGTTAGGGCGGACAGGCACCACCCACCAAATGCTGTTTCTTAAGCCTGAGGGTCTGATGTTACTCTTTTGTCTTATCCTTCCTTCTCATTCTGAAGTATTTGAAAAACTCCATTCTTTCTCCTTGTTTGGCCGTCAGTTATCTCCAAGTTAAATTTCATCACAGTGACACACAGTTTTTGTATTTTACAGACTGAATTTAAGAATGTTTAATGTCACGGACCTGCGGTTCTGGGTTAGCACGGCCAGCTCCCTTATGCACAGATTACCCTAAGGAATATGTTGCTCCCTCTTCCAAGACCTCAAAGACCAGATCCTTCGGCCTTCTTGGCTACTCTTCTTTCTTGCTTACAAACTAGGCCGTTTTCTAAGGCTTGCTTCCACCTGCACGCCAGCTCCTTTCCGCCTTACTGGAGTCGTTTCTGTGATCGCCATACTGTGCTATCCAGCCTCGTGTTTCCTTTCTAGGGCCAGGGCAGGGGCTAGGGGCACATGAGTGGAAATGAAAGATTCTTTTTCTTTCTGGAAGAACTGATTTTAGAGGATTACGTTGGTGGTAAAAAAGCTGCTTTATCTCTGTGAAGGCCTTGCCTTTTGAGTGTTGATCTGATACCTAAATCTAGAAAGCCCTTCGCTCTACTCAGAGGAGCCTGTCTGCAGCCCATATTTTCCTCGGCATGTACCACTCCCATGTGGCTGAGAAAGAGGGAGGGAGGGAGGGAGGGAGGGGCTGGGAACTGCCTTTAGTCTGGAGGCGCCTTTGAAAACCATTCTTTTGCTGAAATTCTGGGATCTCATCCCTTTTGAATTTATTTTAAACTTTTTTTCCTTCCATTTTTGAGTCAGGTGGTCCCATGTAGCTCAGGTTGGCCTCTTACTCCCCTAGTCTGGCTTCGTTTGAACTCGCAATCCTCCTGGCCCCACCTCTTAAGTACTGGAATTACAGGAATATGTCACTAAGCCTTGCTACTTTTATTTCCTTACACGAGTGTGTGTGTGTGTGTGTGTGTGTGTGTGTGTGGTGTGCGCATGTATGTGGATGAGTGCGTACACCTAAAGTTGTCAGATGTCTTCCTCAGTTTTAACTGTGTTAATGTTAATATTGAGTCCCTATTGGCTAGTCTAGCTAGCTAGCCAACCCACCCCCACAACCCCTATGTCTGACTCTGGAATGCAGAGATTCCTCACACTTGCGTGACAAGTCTCTATCCACTGAGACATCTCTTCAGTCCTTATTCATCTTTTCTTTAAAAAAAATATTATTTTAAACAGGATCTTTCTTTTATGTAGCTTTGGCTGTCCTAGAACTCACTATGTAGACCAGGCTGGACTCAAACTCATTGAGATCCATCTGCTTCTGCTTCCCAAGAGTTGTGATTACAGATATAAAGAAAATGTCTTTAAAATTGAATTAAATTTTATTTTTGTGTGTGTGTTTTGCCCGCATGTTTGTCTGCACACAGCTTGAATACCTGATGCCCATGGAATCCAGGAGATGATGTCAGATCCTCTGGAAGGGGAGTTACAGACTGTTGTGAGCTGCCATGTTGGTGCTGGGAATGCAGTCCAGGCGGCTCTTGCCCCTGAAGAGGAGCATAGTGCAGTCTCCGTGCAGAAGCAGAGCCTGCCTAGAGCAGGAAGCGGTTAGGGCCCAGGAGGCAGTCACGTGTTATCGAGGCTGTGTGCAGGCAGCCCTGGGAAGTAGGATGAGCCTGAAGAGGGTGCTGGGTGATCCTATGTCTTAATAAAGGCCTCATTCCCAAAACTACCTTAGCTGGTTGCCTGCAGCCACTGGAGTTTGTCAGAGCTGGGTTAGGAAGTAGATGTGACTCCCCAGTCTCTGACTATTAGGGAGTTGTTAGATACTTACAGGCTTGGGGGACATTGTAGCTGGACCCCTCCCTTCTGGTAAACAGACTTGAAAACCCAGGTTTCCCTCTCTCTCTCTCTCTCTCTCTCTCTCTCTCTCTCTCTCTCTCTCTCCCAAGTTATCTTCCTTCCTCCATCTCCTGAGTTCTGAGATTAAAGGTCTTTGCCACTAGCCTAGCTAGGAGGTTCTGATAACAGAGCACTAACCCTACGGTCCCAAGGGGCCTGTCAGTCACCTGGATGGGACAGTGCCTCAGGAAAAGCTGCCGGTTCTGGGGCAGGCAAGGCGGCCCATCAGGCAAAGGTGTTTGCTGTACAAACCTTGAGAGCTGAGTTTAATATCTGAAACCCACATAAAGTGGAAGTGAAGAACTGACTCCAGAAAGCTGTCCTCTGACCTCCACACCTACACCTTGTCCCAGCCATGAATATTAAAAAGATACATTTTTAAAAGCTGTTCTAGAGATTTCAGAATAAGTTGGGTGTGGTAGCGCATACCTATAATCCCAGTAGTGGGGAATCAGAGGCAGGAGGATCACTGCAAGTTTAAGACCAGCCTGGTTTACGGAGCAAGACTGTTTCAAAATATAAAAATATTGAGAAAGGAAAAAGAATACAAAGCTTGCAGAAGTGGGGCGGGGCCTCCTTGATCGCTGTCAGTCTGTTCTTGTCCAAGTATGCTCTGTCTGTGAGCAATTCTGCTTGTATTCTGGACTACACTCTGTCTTGTCTGGTTTCTTTTTCATTTTTAAAATATTTATCTTGTATGTATGTATGTATGTATGTATGTATGTATGTATATATGAAAGCAATCACACGAGTGTAGCTTAGGCTGGTCACATACTTGCTAGGATTGTGTGTGCTGGGTGCTCAGCAGAATAATTTCCAGAGAGATCTTGAGACCCTAGGAGACTCAAGATCCCAATGGCAAGAGCAGATGGCCCCTCTGGCTTCTGTCACTCTCAGGAAGTACTAACGGGCAGGAACAGCCTTCCTCCCACAGGAGGAAATATTTACACATAATTTACACTGACGGAAGAAAAATCACGAGAGAGGTTTACGTGCAGGCAACATCTAGAAACTTAGACATATTCTCTAGGTGTGAGGACTGGGAGGACAGTGGGTCTATGAAACAAGTGACAGCCTGTGACAAAGTCCATCTGCACGCGGTATTGACTTTTGGTTATCTTTCCTATGCTGTAAGTAGGAGCCATTCTGGTGAGGAAGCTCCTGGGAGACAGGACAACCGCGTCCTTCAGAACGCTCCTGCTTGTCCTGAAACTCTTAAGCCAAAGAGCATAGTCTATAGGCCAAGGATCTGTGCTTTGGGGTAAAGTCTTTCTTTTTATTTGTGTGTGTGTGTGTGTGTGTGTGTGTGTGTGTGTGTGTGTGTGT
>JADRCD010190050.1:0-33862 GCA_019843815.1 Montemys delectorum
GGGGGGGCGGAATCGTTGGGAGGAGGGGAGTGGGAACTTAGGAGGCTGGCTCTCTGATGGTGAAAATTTGAGGGCTTTGCTGATTGACAGGTGAGCTCCCATCTTGTCTAACCCTGACCACATGTCTAGTGTACGTTACTTAACCTCTGAGCTCCAAGAGACGTTAATATCCACCTCTCAGAGCGTCCTAGGAGAGCAAATGAGGAACAGGTGACCTTCTGAAAGGTCATGGTGATCTGCAATCAGGGCATGAGTCATCAGGCACAGGGCCCTTACACTATCCTGATTCCTGGAAGAAGGAATAAAAAGTAAGCCAGCATCGCCCAGGTTCTCAAAGCCCCAGGGCATCTGGGGACTGGAGCTACCTGGCATACACCCTTGTGTGGCCAAGAAAATAAAGTTCCCATAATCAGGACCATCCCGTGCGGTGCTCAGAACTGGCACTTAGTAGGAATGAAGTGAGAACAGGAGTGGAAACATAAAGCCAAAGCTGGGTTGCTCTGATTCATGTCACAATGCTAAATCCCAGGTGTCAGGTCCAGGATGGCTCAAGGTAAGGGGTTGGGGTTTGGGTCTATGGCAGTCCAGAGGAAGAGTAGTGGGGGCGGGACTGGAAAAGAAGAGAGGGACAGGAATCTCACACACCTCAGGCTATTTAGTCTTCAGACCCACTGAGCAACTGAGAAAGAATTTGCACTTCTGTCTTCCTGCCCACACCTGTGCTGGGAGTATAACCCGAAGCTCACAAATGTGTTCTTCACACTTACTAATAATCATAATATTTAATAAAAGGTAAAACAAACGCTACCAGGGAATCAGTCTGTCCTGGAACTCCTCACGGGGATCTGGGAGATGTGTTTCTTTGCAACAGGACCTCCAGAGGAGGGACTGATGAGGAGGAAGTTCTCTCTATCAGCTTCAGATAGCCCTCAGCAGAGCCGCATGCTGGAAGATGTGAGAGCAGAGATGGAGAACTGGAGGGCGGACACAGGGGAACTTCAGATGCCATGAGGGGGACACCAGAGCTGGATGGGGTGACCTAAAGGATACATACAACTGATTACCATTATCACTTATACAACCCAAAATGCGTGCATAGAATACAATTTATACAGAGTACTTATAAAGAAAATATGCATCGAATAATTACAACACAAAGAGCTAAGTTCAATCTGAATAGGCAGGCTCTTTGAAAAAATATCTGTGGAGGATATAAACATTCATGGGTTAGCCAGCCCTCTGCCTCAGTCGATATTTTGTGGTTGGGTCTGTTTTGTGGAGGTGGGTCTTGCTATGTAGCCCAGGCTCGTCTGCAACACCTGTCTGCCTCAGTCTTCCACATTTGACTGCAACATCTGCTGTTTGCTGAGAATTCTTAGTGCTATGAAGAGTCCCAAAGGAAAAGTGACGGAAAAAAGAGACCAAATGTCCTTTATGTCAGACACACATCTGCCTTGACCTTAGAGCATCTCTGATGTCACTAACAACCAACAAAGATGTGGAGCAAGTAAATCTAGCCTTGTAGGATTTGAGAGCTGGTACAGTATTGACAGAACAGAGTCCAGTGGAGGGAAGCTTGGCTCCTGAGTGGTATTTTAAGAACGGAAAGGCAGAAAGTGCTGGAGGTGGTCATCCTGATTAAACATAAAAGATGCCAGAGAACGCAGAGGTACAGAAGGGCCCAGGGAAGACCAGTTTAGATAAATCAGAGAAATGAGACTCCAAGATACCAGAACATCTGAGTGAGAAGCCTATTGTTGGAGAAAGCCTTCAAATATTTAAGAAGTTTCCATTTTCTCTGGGACACCTTGGTTGATCTGTGATCCGGACCCAGCACTTGATGGGTATGCTTTTCGATTCTACCAGCTCCTGTGTGAAGAGCCAGACAGAGGCGAGTGTGTGTTGCAGTCTGAAGAGGCCTCATAACTAATGCTTCTCCCCCTGACATCTCTTTTCCCATCCCTGCTCTGAGACATGGCCCTAAGGCTGTACTGCTCATAAGACTGCCATGGGAATCCGTGCAAAGGGACAACCTCGAACCGAATGGCAGAGCAGATGAGGGCTCGTCCTACACAGTGGCAGCCTTGATCTCCTGCATTATCTGGTGGGATGTGGCAGAGGGCTGGCACTATGGCAGACAAGGCTGCAGTGCTGGAAGGGCTAAGTTGGGGCTGGCTCTGAAGGGAAAGAGCCTCCGTACCAGGTGAGTCCTCCATAGAGCATCAGGAGGGCCCAGCATGCTGTCCTGGTGGGTTTCTTCACAGTGAACAGTTCATGGCTCTGACAGGAGTGAGGTCTCCCTCAACTAGAGGGTCTTCTCTGTGGCGAGTTCTGGGAGATGATAGGCCTAGAAAGCTCTGGGATGTAGAAGCTCTAGAAAGAATCAAGGCTGTCAAAGCTTGAGAGTCCCATGATCCAGTCTTCCCACATTCCTATGGGCTTCTCCACCTATCAGTTTGCACAGGTCCTATCTATGTCCAGAAGGCAGATATTTGGGAAAAACCATTCTGAGATGCAAAATGGCCTTTTGATTGTGAGTGAGTGGCTTTTTCTTTTTTTTTAATATGTATATTTATCATATCTACATATATATATAACTCATAAACATACATATGAGAGTAAGCAACTTTCTCCTTCCTTCCTTTCTTTATTTAAGCACTTGTTTTTTTTTTTTTTTTTTTTTTGTTCTTTTGAGACAGGGTTTCTCTGTGTAGCCTTGGCTGTCCTGGAACTCACCCTGTAGACCAGGCTGGCCTCGAACTCAGAAATCCGCCTGCCTCTGCCTCCCACGTGCTGGGATTAAAGGCGTGCGACACCACGCCCGGCTACTTAAGCAGTCTTTAATGAAAGTCACTCATGAGATGTCTCTACTCCTGCATCTTCTCGATTGTCTCTTCCTCGTATTCGCCCTTCTCCTTTCCTACTTGTCAGGACGTGGTTTTCCTCTCCAGGATCTTTTTGCAGTCTTGTCCAGCTTTAGCCTGGTGATACCCACCTTGCTGGGGTGGATGCCCACATGGACAGTTGTGCCACTAGCCTTCTCTCGCTGGACTTGTTCAACGTAGACGACGTATTTCTTCTTGTACACTTGGACCACCTTGCCAATCTGCTAGCCTTTGTAGTATCCTAGGACAACCTGAACTTTATCATCCTTTTGAATGGGCATTGACTGAACATTATATTCTGTCTCAGCTCTTTGGAAAGAGGGGAAGACATGATCTTTCCCTGAATGTAAGGAGGTGCATTGAAATAACATTTGGGGTTCTTGCTTCAGTCAGAAGTCACGGAGGGATTGAACTTCATTTTGGTGGCTGCGTTCCAGCAATGGCCACAAAAGGAAAGAGCAACTGATCAACTTTTTTCTTTTTTAAGGTAATGTGTATGTATATATGTATACACATATATACATACACATACATGTATATATATATATATACTCATTCACATATATATGATGTCTATGAGTGTTTTGTGCACCACATGCATGCCACATGTATGCATGGTGAGGTGTCAGGTCCCCTGAAACCACAGTTACAGGTAGTTGTAAGCTACCATATGTGTACTTGGAACCACAACCGCAGGTCCTCTGTCTGCATGAGCAGCAAGTACCCTTAACCACTGAGCCATCTCTCCAGCCCCAACTTTAATCTTTAAAACAAAACAAAACAAAACAATTTTCAAAATGAAAGCAAGCCTCAGGAAATGTATACGTATGGGCCCTAGTCTGCTTTGGTCTACACAGAAAACATGTAGGTACTAAAATGCCTTGAGAGGAAGCAAGGTGCCCCGAGTGTGACGGAGGCCCTGCCATCATGCCTGAGTGTACTGGGTGGTCATTCCGTTATTCCATTGGCTCTCTGAGCAGGTTTCTTCACTCTGCAATGAGGCAGATGGATGGCTGTGCAGCACACATGGGAACAATACCCACTGCTGCCAGCCGGAGGACACCGATCTATCTGTTGGCAAGGTATTCTTCCTTATGTAATGGTGGGGTAAATGAGGGGTTTGGGCATACAACCAAGGTAGAACCGACTAGGTTGGAAGACCCATGGCCAACAATTCAGGCTACTGTATACCACAAATGAGGGGAAATTCCGTCCGTGGATATCCCTAGTTCTAAGGCATAGATTTACTAACAGTCTTTGTTCATGCAGAGAATGGAGAGTCTGTGTGGACAGGCCAGCAGCCAGTCGGTCGTATCCCCACCTCCCCAAGTCCCATGAGGAACAGCCCCTGCTAGTGGTGTTGCCTAGGAGTACCAAGCATGCCCTGAGAGACAAATGTTGGACCCCATCTATACAACAGATGCTAATTCTGGACTATGGGGCATAAGGCAAAGGATATAAACACACGTGTCCTGTGCACATGCTTCATCTTGGCCTGAAGAGCGTCTCGATGGGAAAAAAAACGATCAACTCATTGCCAATATTTAACAATTGAGGGATTTCACATAAGAAATAAAGTTTGGGGCTTTTTGACACGGGATATCAGCAAGACAGGGCCCACATTCCAGCTGGACCACAGCCCTCCCAGTTATCCTGCTTCCCCAAGTCCCAAGGGCCTTCAGTCTGCCACATCCTTGTCTGTCACTAGGCCAGGGTCTGAAGTGACTGCCAACACTCACAGTTAATGTTGGGGCAAGGGCCAGACCCAGTTCCTGGAGTCTTTGGGCTCCACCACCTACTGCTCATGCATTCCTGAATAAAATTCCCAGGGTCACCTGAGGGCCCAGTCTGAGGATTGGTTTGGAAATAGCAATCAGCCAAGTGACGGAGCCAATTTCTTAGAAATGCAGGGGGAAAACTGGCAAACTCCAAACAGCCAAAGGCCAAATTGAAATGAACTTCAGAGTCTTCTCCTTGCAGCCGGTGGCTTAAGGAGAGACCATGTAGCTCAAGAAACTTTTGTCAATGAAATGAAATATGCGATCATACGGAGTCCTGTTGCAGCCTAGGCCAAAGCATCGTTTAAGATGTTATGAAGACAGAGGAAGTCTTTAAGATCCAATCGAGTCATGGCATGCTTGGTACCCGCCTCAGAATTCTATTTGCTGACATGTCAAAAAAAGATTTTATCTTAAATTTAAAAAAAAAAAAAATTAATGGAAATTGGAAAATCTCCAGGCCTATATGTCAAATCTCGGATCCAGACAGCTGCACGTTTAATGAACCATGGTCGGTGCCAGGAAGACCACTCATGGTTCTGTGTTTGGTTCATATAACAGATCTTCATTGAGGTCTCTCTCAATGCAAGACTCCATCCCAGGCATTGAGAAACTAGGGCTTGGATGGTCTCACCTTGGGGGTAGGGCAAACAGACAGAAGAGACTCAGGATTTAAAAGTGCTTAATGTTTTTGTTTGCAACTAAACAATTAATTATTTTTTGAAAATCTGGCAAATAGCATGCTTCAGATTTCTTCCCATATAAATCATGAATCTATACAGTAGAGACATGACATCTTTAGAATATTAATTGTCTTTGTGAAGGCTAAGTAGGCTTTATTTAGACTGTCTCTTTTCTTAAAATCTGAAGATAATGAGATGAAATATTAATTTTCATTAAACCTATAAATAGTGGCTACCTATCTGCTGACTGAATTTCTTCCTGAAAATTTAAAACATCAAAATCTTGCCGGGCGGTGGTGGTGCATGCCTTTAATCCTAGCACTTGGGAGGCAGAGGCAGGAGGATTTCTGAGTTCAAGACCAGCTTGGTCTACAGAGTGAGTTCCAGGACAACCAGGGCTACACAGAGAAACCCTGTCTCGAAAAACCAAAATAAATCCAAAAACAAAAAAAAAACAAAAAACAAAAAACAAAAAAAAAAAAAAAACTTTAAACGGTAAAATAGGGGCTGGAGCGATGGCTCAGCAGTTAAAAGTGCTGGATGCTTTTCTGGAGGCTCTGAGCTTGATCCCTAGCACTGTGCATAACTCTAGCCCCAGGAGATCCAATGTCTTCTTCTGACCTCCAAGAGCCCTGCCTGCACACGGAGTACAGACATGCATGCAGGCAAAACACCACCCATGCACACAACAACAAATGTAGAAAAATATCTTTTTTAAAGAATATAAAATAGATTTTATTTAGGGCATGGAGGAGGGGAGTTAAGAGCATAGCAGAGACAGAGAAAAGCAGAGAAAAGGAGAGAGTAGATAAGTGGAGGCCGGCCATGACCACGTGGAGAGACAGGGCGAGGGGTTGGGGGGGAAGAGAATGGGGACCAAGTGGGGGAAGAAGCAAGAGAGAGGCAAGAGTGTAAGAGGGACAAGAGCCTAAAAATATCTTTAAAGGTGAGTAATACATTTTCTGATACAGAGAGGGTACATGCCCTTGCCCTGGGATGTCACCGTTGTGACTGTTGATCCATTCCCAGACTGTGCTGCAAGCCCCAAGGAGCTCCTGAGGAATGTGCTGTGCGTGTGAGCCCAGGTACTGTTTTCTGAATCGGTATCGACTCTACTTCAACTTCTGCCTCTTTGCGACCAGCCCTCCCGCCTTTAACCTGGTCTTCTGGTCTGCTGTGTCCCGGGAAAGCAGAGCATCAAGCCTATAAGAACTCAGTGACAGGGCTGGGACTGTAGTTAAGTTGGTTGATCCTAGTGCTTGGCTAGGATTCGTGAAGCCCTGACACTCCATAAAACCAGGTCTGGAGGCACAAGCCTGCAGTCCTAGTACCTGAGATGTGGGGGCCGGACAATCAAAAACTCAAAGCCAATCTCAGCTGTACAACAAGATTAAGGGCAAGCCTGAGCTACGTGAGACGGGTCTCAAAACATCAGCAAAGCAGATAAACCACAAAATAAGGATGGGGAGGCGGCTTAGTGGGTAAAAGCACTTGCCATGGACATACAAAGTCCTGCGTTCGAATCCTCAGAACACACGTAAAACTGGACAGAGTAGCACACATCTATGACCACAATGCTTCACAGACAGATGAGACGCAGAGAAAGAAGAGTCCCTGGAAGCTCATAGGCCAGCTAGCCTGACATAGGCAGTTGTGGACAAGGTGAGGACCAACCTCTGAGGTTATCTTTCCATCTTCATACGTGAAACAGTGCATAGTCACTCCTGAACCTGCACCAGTGAACACAAAACCACATACATATTCACACACAAAGGCACAAAAGAGAAGTAAAGAGCTCAACAAGAGCCGGGCAGTGGTGGCGCACGCCTTTAATCCCAGCACTTGGGAGGCAGAGGCAGGTGGATTTCTGAGTTCGAGGCCAGCCTGGTCTACAGAGTGAGTTCCAGGACAGCCAGGGCTACACAGAGAAAGCCTGTCTCGAAAAAACAAACAAACAAACAAAAAAAAAGAGCTCAACAAGAATTGTAATGCATGTGGACTTTAAGGGGAATCTAGAAAACCTCTAAACACACATGTAAATTATTGTCAATATTTTGATTTAGGGTGGTGCCTTGGGAAGTCAAGGTGGTTAAGGAAAAAGCCTTCTAGGTGAACCATGCCATGACTAGTCGTCATCCTAGCAGACAGACAGGATGGTGCAAGGTCTGGGAACCCAGCTTTGGCAGTAACGAACTCGTTACTCGTCTGCTCGTTTGCTTATGATGCATTGCTCGAACATCTACAGGGCCCCAGGCACTGCCCCAGTGCTGAGCAGTCAGCAAACCAGACAGACAGGAGGGCCAGCCTTTGTTGGAGCTAGAGCAAATAGCCAGGAAGCAAAGCAACTTCAGAGCAAACATGGGCTGGAAAGGAACACTGCGGATGGAAAGCTGGCTGGGAAGTGCTCCCCATACCCAGGCCTTTGGATAAAGACCTAGGGGACCAAACACACAGGGCTGTTAGATATGGCTGTTTGCTGAGAAGGGGTGGGGTGGGGGGGAGGCTTGAGGACCCCTTTGAAACAATCAAGAGGAGAATTAACACTGAGGAAACCAAGGTCAGAGCTGGAGATGTGGCTGGAGGCCTAGGAATGGAGGAGATGACCTAGGAAGGCAGCATATCCAGATAAGGGCCTGATCTGGGTACCCTCAGCTGGGAAAGACTCGTGTGTGTGTGTGTGTCTGTGTGTGTGTGTGTGTGTGTGTGTGTGTGTGTGTGTGTGTGTGTGTTTGAGGCTCAAATGTGTCCAAGGTGAGGCAGGAAAATGTGGTCCCTGGAATCAGCAAGCCAGAAGTAAATGGTACCCTTGACAAGGGAAATCTGCTAGAGGAATGAGCAGTTTTCATCCAATGGCTCCAGCTTGCCTTCTTGTAAACTGAGGGTATCCAAACAGGTAGGAGTTGGGATTCTCCCTTCTCCTAGTTGACCCACAGGCTGAGAAGCTAGAAGTGTTTCTCTAAGACAAGGGGACAATGATAAAAGACAAAAAACATTTATAGGTTTTTGGGAAGCTTTTTGGGAATATATATGGGAAGATATGCTATCTGGGAGTTATTAGCCAAACACCATCAATACTCTTTTACATAAAAGGATATTTATACAAACTGTTAAAACAGCCATGCGCAACATTCTTCTTATTGAGTGGTGCTGTCAAAACTGACCCCAACATGCCTTGGTTCACTGTCCTGGAACTCCTTACCGAGCTTTTTAGACATAACACACACCAGGACAGAGCAGAGTGGCACCCATTCTCTCATCCAATTGTTTAGAGTGGACCTGTTGCCCTTCCAGAGTCAGGGAAGGGAATCCCAATGCTATCAGGAATTTATAAGCAGTTCAGGGGACTTGTTTCTCCATGGCACATGTTAGCTAATGAAAAGCTTACCCTGGAGTTATGTTTGAAAGAAATACTTCAGTCCTAAAGAGGAGGCAATAAAAGACCAAGGATAGGCCACCTTGACAAAGTTTTAACGATGTTGGATTTCTCTAAATGCCTCATCTCCTTATCCCCAGAGTCCCCTGTCCTGAATTTTTATGCAAGGTTAACGTTGGCCAAGGGCACTCTATAGGACTTTGTTTCTCCGTTGCTTATTGACTGTCCTTTCAAAGCTAGAGATTGGCATACTCTTTGCAGACTTGGCTTAATTGGTTGAGATAACCTGGCACCTGTGTGGCAACAGGCTCTCTAGGGGGTTGATAGACTGGAGGAGATGACTTTGTCAAACTGCCTGTGGCCAGGGCGGTCCCTGTCTGGTTTGGTTTAACCTTGTCCAAAGATCTCCAGCAAGGTGTGAAGAGCCTGGCTCCAGAGGAAGACATGTGATCACGCTCCCCTGCTCAAAAAGCAGTCAGTCTAAGATGTGGCTTCAGTCAGAGTAAATAGTCAGATGAATAGCTACCTAAGTCCTGGCCACAATGCTTTCTCTTTGCCTTCAGAGGTACCGGTTATCCTGTTATCAAAACAATCCTTTCAGTTAGAGGTAAGAGCCTCACTCACAAAGGGTAAAGAGACATTCAAGGTAAGTAACACTCATCAGGGTCCTACTACTCATATATCCTAAGTCAGAGGTTCTCAAAATTGCATGTGTATCACAATCACCCAGAGTTGGGTATGGGATGGCTGTCAAGGGAACAGATTTCCAGGCCACTGTCCTATGACAGTCTCAGACTGCCTTGGAATTCAGACTCCTGAAAGTGCTGGGCTGATTAAAAAAACAGATGACACTCCCTTCCTGGAAAAATCCTTTTTTTTTTTCTTAAGATTTATTATTATACGTAAGTACACTGTAGCTGACTTTAGACACACCAGAAGAGGGCGTCAGATCTCATTACAGATGGTTGTGAGCCACCATTTGGTTGGCCAGGATTTGAACTCAGGACCTTCAGAAGAGAAGTCAGTGCTTTTAAGCACTGAGCCATCTCTCCAGCCCCCAGAAAAACCCTTCTAAAACACCCATTAGGTGTAATATCTGTGGCTTTATTTGGAAAGAGGTTTTACCCTGTACAGTAATATCTAAGTGTAAGTTTTAGGGTTTATAGTAATGGGAAAAGTACATACAAATATGGCTTTGTAATGTTAATTTACAAAACAAATAATATACATATGATGAATATGCATAAGTGTTCTGCAAGCTAGGTACTATCACCTTTACTCTAGGGAGGAGAAGATGGCAGCCAGGATTGTATGGCTCAGCCAGTGACCAGCTGGGAAGTGCTGGCGACAGAATGCAGCTTTTGTTTGTTTCTAAACCCTGTCAATTTTTTTTTTTTTTTTTTTTTTACTACACCACACAGGTCATTTTTCAAAAATTCCTTTGGGGGGTAAAGTTCAGAAAGGATTCTGAGGCCCTAGGCCACTGCTATTTCAAACACCCACTCAAGAAGACAGTATACTGTTAACAGAGCGAGATCAAAACTGGATTAGGCGCATGTAATTCTCCAGGCATCTGGGGAATAAGGCAGTCCAGGCAGGGTATGTTCAGAGTGTGTCCAGTACGGGATGCTCTTGCTGTAGGTGATGTGAACCTCTTCCATAATTTCCTTTCTATCTACTATATAATTTATTTTATTTTATTTTATTTTATTTTATTGAGACAGGGTTTCTCTGTCTAGCCTGGCTGTCCTGGAACTCACTCTGTAGATCAGGCTGACCTTGAACTCAGAAATCTGCCTACCTCCCAAGTGCTGGGATTAAAGGCATGTACCACCACTGCCTGGCCCATATAATTTATTTTAATAAAAAAGAAATTTTATCTCTGAAGGGAATAGACTCTGCTGATGAGAGGTCACCTCAACCATGGCCTTGCTCTCTGCCAGGCCCTCGAAGTGCCTAGACAAGCAGATAGGAGCCATGTGACCCATAGCAGACTGGGTTAGTATTTACCTAGCACGACGTTCATTTCACATGTGTATTTCACTGAAGTCTACATCTGTGTAGCTGTTGCTCCTTGAATCCCTATTCTACAAATTAGGATCACTGAGTCCCAAAGGAACTTTTCCCATTCTGGAATGGATCTACTCAGGAGTTGTGTGCATGTCACATTCAATACATCTAATCCTCATTACAACTCACGGAACAGGTGTCATAAGATGGGGCAGTTTTGCAGATAAGAAAACTAAGGAATCAAGCCTTCCAGTGTCATACCCCACCAGAAAGAAATTCAGGAGCAGCTCAGGTCTCAACCTTCACCCAACTTCAACCACCTGAATTTTCAACCCCCAAGTGGGGCTTGTTAGTTGTCTTTGAACCGGGCTTTGAGAACCAAGACTTTAAGCATAGCCCAACAGTTAACACCAGTGTTACAGGAAAACATTGGACTGTTCCGGGGGGGGGGGGGGGGGGGGAGACTTTTAGGCGGACTTCAGAGTCCACGACCTGTGGAGCCTTTTGCTACAAATTAGTTCTTTTAACGAAGGCAACCCGGAAAGGGGTCTTCCACGTGCGTGCCGGACTCAGGGGCGGCGCAGGCCACGTGCACGGAGATCCGGGGCCGTGACCAGGGTGAGACCCGGCAGCTCCACCCACGAGCAGGCCGGGTGGCCGCCGCCCCAGCACGTGGAGTAGCATTTCGGCGACTCGGCTCCGTGCAGCGCGGGGCCCTGGCACCTACCCTCCGCGCTCGCCTGCCGCCACACGGGACTCCGCGGAGTCGTGAGCGAGGGCGCGCGGAAGGTGGGAGGTCCAGGGTCCCGTCCCGTCCGGGTCCCGCGGCCATCTTGGCAGGCTCACCTCGCGGGTCGTGCGCTGGGGCTGGGACAGGGTGCGGCCCCGGGACCCCGCCCCGCTGGGGGATGAGGAGGGGGTAGCGCACCGGAGCAGCGCTCCGTGTGCTGCCACGTGCGCTCCGAGGAGGGGACTGATGGAGCGGGCGACCGCCGGTGCGCGGACTTGGGAGCCCCCCACGGGGGGGGGGGGGGGAACAGTGGAGCGGAGCCTCCAGGGAGCAGCTCGAGCCGCTGTGCGACCCTCCGTCCCGGGTTGGGGCTCCCTTCCCGAAGCCAAGGCAGAGGGCGGGCTGCGCGGAGGGGTAGGCCCCCTCCCGGCCGATCCCAGTTTGTGAACAAAAAGGGGGAAAAGAAAAGAAGCGTTAAAAGATCCCGCGGTTGCGGTTTCGCCTCTGGGGCAATGGTTGCTACACTCGAAGTGAAACCTGCCGGGCGCTCGGGTGCGCGCCCCGCGCCCCGCCCCGGTCGGGCGTGACTCATCTTGGGACCGCCCGGCCGGTTCTTAAACTCCGGACCGCGGAGCGCGCGCAGGGCTTCCCTCCGCCTGCAGGTCTCGACGCGCCTCTGCTGCCGCTGCCGCTGCCGCCTCCGCCTCCGCCACCGCCGTACAGCCGACTAGCCGAGGACCCACGCAGAGCCACCAGCCAGCCAAGATGCCCAAGCCAGTAAGTTGTCGCTGTTCCGGAGCGGCTGGCGTGGGCCAGGCCAGGTGTCCCCAGGGAGTCACCTTGCACAGGCTGCTGGGCAGCTTCTGGTAGAACCCGAGTTCGTTTTCTGGTGTGGGGCCGCCGACCTCCCTCTTGTTACCTGTCGACGCCTTTGCGGCGCTCTATAGTTCCCTTTGTGGGTGGGTCTTTTTCGGACTGCTTTAAAAGTGTCTGCCTAGTGCAACCTCCAAGTTTCTTAAGTGCTGCAAGTCGCAGTGAAGCTTGGTGGCTTCTCACACGACCGACACCTGCTCGCCCAGTTCCTTCGAACGACCGAAACCACTTGCAGCCCACACCTTCCTGGGCGGTTTGAAGGGCATTTGGGAGAAGAGAGGCTTTGTGCCTGGGATAGCCTGGTTTCTGCCCCTTTCTCGACGGCTGGGGAGGCGCGGCCAGGCTAAACAAGGGTTTTGCTGGTTGCAGCAGGATCCCTATCTCGGGGAGGGTTAGCCGTGGACTTGAATTGCAGATGAGGCAGTCCCTGAGGCTTGATAAGGAGGCTCACTGGGCACTGGTCGTGAACTTGGACTAATTAACGTGCTGCGAGCTTGCCTCTCTGTTCTTGAATCTGATTCTGTTGCGATTGCTGGAGGGACAGGGTTGGGGGTGGGGGGGACAACTACAAGGCAGGCCCTCAGTGTGTATATTCCACCCGCCTTTATAATGCGGGGGAGGGGCTGGTGACTGGGTGGAGGGAGAAATTATGTCTTATTTTTTTTCATTTTTAAGTTGAGATGGAGAAAATAATTAAGACTAATAAAACTACAAAGAGTTTTCTTAATAAACTACAGTTCATTTCTAGTCCTTAGGGCATATCTGTTTTTACTACGTTTTTTGTGTTCTCTGAAAGGACGTTCTTCTCCAGAAATCTTAATTCTGTTTCTATCAGTCTTAAGCCTATTTTCTGTCAGGTCAAAGAATTTACTCTTAAGAAATGATAATCGATCCAAACATACAGCTTTTGGCCTACATTATTCATGGGAGAGTATTTTGACCTCACACAAATGCATTTCAAACTCAGAAGTGACTCATCCAGGTTCCACTATGCCTGTGGTATAAAACTGGCCCAGCATGTGTTACTCTGGTGCTGCAGCAGATGCTGGGGGGGGGGCAGTACATTAGTTCTGGATGTGTTCTTCTTTTTTTCATTTCATTAAAATATACAGAGATGGTGGTGGTGGTGAGGTGCTGGCGCTGTTTCCAGTTGCTCCTTTTGTTCGCTCTCTTTACAAACTATAATTTCTTTATTCTTAGTTTTTTAAATTATAAGCTACACGTAACATATAATTTATCTTTATAAACCAGTTTTAAATGTGTAGGTCAGTGGCATAAAATACATTGTTGATCAACCATCACCATCGCCCATTTTTCCAACATCACTAGTCTATACTGAGTCTCAGTACTTGTACAACACAAATCTCTGTTTCCCCAGACACTGGTGATGACCGCACTGTTCTACTTCTGTGTATTAAGTGGGGACCTCACGAGGACAGAATCACGATATGTGCTCCTTCCCATTTCCGTTAGTATAAAGTGTTCTAATCCCAGACACTCCACTCCACTATGTCAAAGTTACCTCATTTTTAAGGTTCTCTCTCTCTCTCCCTCTCCTCCCTTACCCTCTCCCCTCCCTTCCCCCCTTTATGGATGGTACATTTGGATTTCCTCCTGTTTTAAAGGTTTTCTGTGGTAAGACCTTTGTTCTGAAAAAGTAAAGAACTGTTGAGGTGTTAACCGAAGAAGGGTAGCTGTAGTCTGTGTGCGGATCAGCTTCAGTAACAGAGTAACGTTTATGAGTCTGTTCTACAATAGCCAGAGTTAACAATTTGCAGACTTTGCTGAGAGGGCTCCTTTAGGTGCATGGTACATGCCTGCGGAAGGAAATCCCCCACCTGCCTGTGGGGCTGAGCACTGGAAATAGCCCTAGTGGGCACCTCTACAACTGTTACCTGGAAACTGAATTTGTTAGTTTAGTGTATTGGGGAGTGTGTGTGAGTGTGTGTGTGTTTGGGGGGAGTGTTGCTGATTGGGATTTGTTTATTCCCTGCCTGGGTAAATGTTAAATGAAGCATTCACCAGTAAACTCCTTAGGTATGTCTTTTAAACAAAAGGTTATTGATTCTATTTAAGCCTAAAGTGAGAATTTCCTTGTGGTTTGAGTGGGTGGGATGCTTCCCTGGATTAAGGGGCAACCCCAGTTAACCGCAGATACATCTAGATTTCCGCCTCTTCTTTTTTTTTTTTTTTGGCTTTTTTTTTGGTGGGTGTTTTTTTTTTTTTTTTTTTTTTTTTTTTTTTTTTTTTTTTCCCCCTCCAGGCCCAATTAGATGACTTTGTTCATAAGACAGCAGGTAGAGATGACATGATATTTAGACCCCGGGTATTAAAATGTTGGATGTTTATTCGTTCAGCAAGCAGAGTGCCTGAGGGGCAACCTGATTCTCTCCCCGTGGGGGGACTCACAGTCTGGTTCTCTAACCAAGACAGAGCTTAGCACATTAATGTGCCGTCAAAGAAGGAAATGTCTACCAGAAAACAGTAGAGGTTTAAGACAGCCCCTGGGTGGGGTGTGGTGGTGGGAAACCGGATGGTGGCCCTCTGGAGAAGCCTAAATTTTGTCTTAATCCTGCTGGAAGGCATTGGGGAGGGTCTGGCACCTGAGGAGGGACAGCTGTGGCCTGTGACTGCTCTTGATTGCCATGTCACTTTGGCACTCCATCTGATAGGAGTGATGGGCTTCCAAGGAAGACACTGGGTGCTCTGGAGTGCACCTTGGCCTCTGTTCATATGGTGCTGGAATTGGGAGCTGCGTGGCCTCCTTGGGGACACGGGTGGGGTTAGCAGAAGGAGCTGGAGCAGGAAGCAATTGCACAATCCTTTCAGGCAAGGTAGCCTGGGAGCTCCTCTCCCCCTCCCTTCTCTCTGCTTTCCCTAACCTGCTATCCTGGTCTGGTGGGAAGCTGCAGGCAAACCTTAGAGAGAAGGGTGTTGCCTTTCAAGCCACTGTGATCTCAGATGTCTCCCGACTTCGCCAGAGAACTGCCTGTCTGCCTCATTCTTGCGCGCGCGCGCCCACACACACACACACACACACACACACACACACACAGAGAGATGCCTTAACTAGGCTTACGTCTAAGGTGGCTTATTATCCTTTGAATATCTACTGTGAACTAAAACTTCATTTTGCATTACTAAGGACTGAACTCCATGCATGCTAGGCTAGGCGAGTGAGTCAAGTTAATTTTCTGAGACAATCATACCTCTTTGGGAATATTGCCTTTCACTTGAGATTTTAACAGGGACAGATTTTTAATGAATATACCCATAAGTATTATTTATTAAGTGCACACACGCATGCACACACACACACCCCTTCATTGAGAAGAGCACGTGGACATGCTCCCTCCCCTCCCCCCCCCCCCCCCCCCCCCCCCAGGGCAGATGGTGAATTAGGTGGCTAAGGTTTTGGCATGTGGCAGCGAGAAATGCTGGCTAGGGTTACCGATGGGGCCATCATCACACAACAAAGCTTGATGAATATTTATAGCTCATCCTGGAGTTCAGCAGACATTTGCTTAAGTTCCTGTGAGAGGTGTTGAGGCGCCGGATGGTAAGACACAGAGGTAGCCCCTGTCATTGGGATTCACAGACTGGTTCAAGGCAGACAGTAATCAGTAAATGCTGAACTGTGGCGCTCTGACTGTTGTGGGAAGGAGTGCTGAGCAGTGAGGAACTCAGGTCGGTAGGAAGGGGGAGAAATTAGGGTTCCCGGTTGGAGCCTGCTTGGCTGCAGAGGCAATCAGGTTGCTGTGCCGAGTCAGTCATACTCTGGCGTTTTAGTCTTAACTCAGGTTTTGACCTTCTGGAAGGAGCAACAGGATGAGTGACCGCCTAGACCACAGTGGTAAAAGTGTGTGTGGGGGAACAACCCAAAACCCCACTGGTGGTAGATTGGATACACTGGGCACCAAGGGCTGGGTCACGTGGCCTTCCGGTTTCTGTCTTGCACAGATGAATGGGTGCTGGAGAGCTGTGAAGGGGGTGGCAGACAACCAGCTTTTTGTACACGTTAATAAAGTTGAAAACCAATTCTTACTTTTTTATAGTCTGACCTCAAACCTTACATTGCCATTTTGTACTCTGGCTTGTAACCAAGGTGGGAAGGGAGCCTAGTAGGAGGGGACTCCTAACTCCAGGAAGACAATGCTAGCCCAGCCCTGCTGCAAAGGAGCACCGGTGATAGCTTCTCTCTGCGTGGGGTTCAGGAGCTGAGCTTAATTTGGTAGTGGCTCTTGGTTTTCAGAGGCAGGGAAAGCCCTTATCCCTGTGAAACTTTTCTCTGGCTATTTCTTCTTCTGCTTCTGTCTGTTGCCACCCTAACAGTAACATTGTGATTTCTTAACAAGATGGGACTAACTTGTTAATAATATTTAGACCCCGGGGGAAGAAAACAGCACCACCTAGCGAGTTGTAACTCCATTTCTTAATTTTTGAGATGGAAACTTCTGTGACTCTTTGACCTTTTAGAGAGAGAGAGCCCTTTCTCCCTTTTTAACATTAGTTAGGAGCAGATTCTTAACTTTTTAGTTTTTACTTTACGCTAATGATGAGAAGTTTGTAGCATCCTTCCCAACATGCTCACCCCTTCTTTGCTTTTGAGTTCCGGAGTAAAGACTACGGTTTGTCAGTCAGATAGATAATGATGGAGAGTCCTCTTGAAGCCCGGGCTGCCTCACTGTGTAGCGGAAGACGACCTTGAAATTTTGCTTCTCCTACCTTCAGCTCCCAGGAGCTGGGGTTTCATGTTGGTTCCAATCTGTGCTGTGCTGGCGATCAAACCCAGCACTCTCTTACCGGTAGGCGAGCACTCTACCAATTAAGCCTCATCCCAAGTGTTTGTGTGTTTGTTTGAAGAACCAAGGGGCAGTCCTGGAGATGGATGGCTCAGTGGTTTAGAGCACCTGCTACTCTTGCAGAGTCCCTAGACTTGTTTCCCAGCACCCACCACGGCAGCTCACATCTTCTGTGTCTCCACTTCCAGGAAATGTGACCCACCCTCTTCTGGACCCCTCCAGCACTGTATGATATGCATGCAAAACACTCATTTCTATAAAATAAAGTTACAGGACCAAACAGAACCATTGTTATAATGTGACTTAGAAACTTTGACTGAGATATTTATTACCTAGTTAAATGTACAGTTATTTTTTAATAGAAATCCAGAGGAGAACCACAACAATCTCATGATGTATACTGCTTGCTGTGAGAGAAGCCATTTAGCATCCGTCGACCTCAGTTTGTCATCCAGACCAGAAAAGGTTTTAAGTGCAAAAGATGCTACCTGGGGTAAACCGAGGCAAGGCTTTGTCATGTTCAGATACCTAATCTTAACATACCATAAGCCTTGTTAATCCTGTGTGCACTTCTCAGTGTAAACTGTCAGCAAAACTGAGTTCTCGGTCAAGCATCCCCAAGACCTTCATGGGGAAAGAGCCACAGAAAACGTTCAGTAAAAGCGAACTGTCTGTCTCCCACATCTTCTGTTGTCAGAATCCCCTGGGAATTCTGCTTCCTGTCTACGTGGTGAGTGGGCCTGGTTCTGGGGTGTGTCTGGTGTTGGAGAAGGTGAGTGCAGGCAAAGGTGAGGTAGGACAGGGATCAGGAGCAAGCAGGCGGGGCCAGGGCAGTTCCCCATGTTGGTCGGTTGCTGGGGGCAGATAAGGTTGAGGACTAGGAGCGTTTCTGGCCACAGGCTGGTTCCATTTTTTATTTTATTTCATTTTTTCCATTCAGTAAGGACCTTTTATTTCCTACAGATAGGTGGCAATGCTGTTTCAGAGGGAAGGAAAACTTAAGGAACACGTTACCCTTTTAATATATCTGAGAGAACAAAGTTTAAAGGC
Organism: Montemys delectorum; assembly: GCA_019843815.1. Classification (NCBI taxonomy): domain Eukaryota; kingdom Metazoa; phylum Chordata; class Mammalia; order Rodentia; family Muridae; genus Montemys; species Montemys delectorum. The sequence goes on from JADRCD010190050.1 coordinate 18,185, forward strand.
CGAAAGAAAATTCTAACTTCAACTCAGCTCTCTCTGATGCAAATAAGGGCGGGGTGTGGGGTGTCACCCAAGAGCGGGCCACACAGCTCAGTACAGGCTTAGCATATTTTGTTTCTCTTTTTGTGAACTTGAGGTTACTTTCTGCAGACAGCTTCTTTCTGTTGTTTTTCTTTCCCTTTTGCCCAAGAGAAGGTAATCCAACATTGCTGGGGAGGTGAGGGTGGGGTAGGATGGGGGAGATGATTGACACAGTGGATGGTGGAGGCCTGTCTTTTCCTTTAAGTATGGGACAGGTGAACCCTGACGTAAGGCCTTCGTTTTTTTTTTGTTTTTTTTTTTTTCCCTTAAGGTCTCCCAGCTAAGAATGTTTTTTTGTTTTATGTTTTTGAAGCCTTGTTTTAAAATAAGGCCCTGAAAGCCCGAGCTATTTACCCTCCGGGCCTTTACAGAGAAAAGGGCCAGTCCCTGGCTTCCAGGATAAAGGTAACTATTGTCAGGGTTTTGTTAGACCTTGTGCAGATTTTATGGCTAGGCCAATATTTGGAAGGTGAACCACTCCTTCGGTTCTAGTTTTTACAAAACCTTTCTTGTAAAACAAAGAAGGTGTTCCTGGTCGGTTCATTCTAAGTCCATCCTGTGTCCTGAGAGAGAGACTCCTATTAGGAAGAGTGTCACAGGGTGCAGGCAGGGCTGAGGCTGAACAGGGCTGCTGCTAGCTAGCGGCTGCTCTTTGTTTCCTAGGGAAAGTGGCAGTATCTTGTGTCACCTCCTAAACCATTGTCTCATGACAGAGCTTTGGCACACTCTGAGAGCAATTTGTACCTGATACTTGAGTTGGGGAAAGAGACTTGTCTATAAATTAGTTGCTTTTTTTATCATTGAGAACTTAAAAAGTTAAAGCTAGCAAGAGTGACCCCCCCCAACCCCTTGCTCTCCTCATTATATTTCACAGACCTTGGCTCTCTCCCTTTTTGTTGTTTGATAAGCTGCGTATTTGTGCCTCTCCTGGCTTTACAGTGAGATCAGACGGTTCAAACATCAACAACAAAATACCCAAAACATCATCTGTTTCCAGAGAGACCTTTACATTTTTTCGTTATTAGCTGATTGATTCGTAGAGGGTGTTAGGAGGTACAAAATTGCCTCTAAGCTGCCTGCCTACTTGTAAGGGCTGGGGGATAGAGAAGTGTGTGTGTGTGTGTGTGTGTGTGTGTGTGTGTGTGTGTTTATGTGTTTGTGTGTTTGTGTGTACTGTGTTTCACATATTCGTTCTTGTGCTTGACCCTGGTGGGTTCTGCTTGCAACTACAGAATTCTCATCTAATTAAAAACTTCCCCATCCCATGATGGTCATTCTGTTTCATATGATTTAGACAGCCCAATGAACTAGACAGCAAATAAAGTCTTCATTTGCTGTTTGACTCTCATGGTAAATACTGCTCACACCCCTCCAACACACGGTGCTGGGGTTTTCGGGGCCTGGGAACACGCTGGCTGACGACAGAGAGCCTTCTAAGATTGGACCATTATTGCCTCTGTGGCTCAACATGGCTACCAACCACATCATGGCCTACCGGTTTCCATTTGATGTACAGTCTCTCCTTTTCTGAATGTACCCCCACCGTCCCTTAGTTGCCAAAAGCCAAGGAAAGTTAGTACCGCCCAAAATAGCCTTCTGCCAAGAGGTCATGGGGATCAGTGCCTTCCTCAGCTCCTCCTTAGGGAAGGACCTACCTGCTCTCAAGGGTTGATATGTAATGGGGGTTGGGGGTGGAGGGACAGAGATGTGGAAAAGCAGACAGACGGCCATTGCATATGAACAGGCATTGCCAAGGTGTTGAGTTAACTTTTATTATTAGATTATTCTTGGGTGAGGAATTAAAACCATGGGGGAGAATGGGCAGAGTGGGCAAGGTGTGATCGGCTTTGTGTTTGTTCGTTTCCAGCAGACCACGTGTGCTGTCCACGAGACCTTACAGAACCTGTCTTGATTGACGTGTCTCTAAAACTTGGTTCTCACATAGATTTGGTGGTGGATGTGCATCAGTATCTTCCTGGTCCGCTGAGACACGGCCATCGTTTCTCAAGTGCTTCAGGTCAGGGATGTTGGTTGAGAGTGTTTGCTTGTGTCTCCATGGTGGCGCCTGTAGATTTCTCCTTCAGTGTGTCTTCGCACAGGATCCAGCCTTCGTCTTCATGTTTGTGAAGAGAAAACCGATCTAGAGGCGCGACATGGTCAGCACAGTTTAGCTTGGTCTGTCTTTATGGAACAGGGTGCTGTTAGCGATCTCACTGAGATGCTGAGATACAGACTGGCGTACAGACTGCACGGGCCTCAGTGGCCTTAGCCAGGGAGAGAGGGTTGGGAACCACTGTGTGCCTTCCTAAGAAGCGGGCTGGAGAGGAAGTAGTGAGTAGCAAAATATATTAGTTGGATTTGGATAGACCAACCATAAAAGGACCTGAGGGCTACGTGCTGAAGTTTATGGGTGGATGGGATTTGAGATCCTTAAAATATACTAAGTTCATATATTCTCTCTCTCTCTCTCTCTCTCTCTCTCTCTCTCTCTCTCCCATTCTTTTTCATTCTCTCATTCATATTCTCTCTCCCCTCCCCCCTCTCCAATAGATGAAGCACTCCAGGGAGTAAGTGGTATTAAAATTGGAGGGAAGTGTGCTTGGAGTCTGTGTAGCTTCCCTTCCTTTTAGTTTTGTGACTATGCCTCTTGGAGGGTTTAGTTCCTTATGGGAAAGGAGTCAATGGCTCAGTGGGTAAAGAAGCTTACTATCAAGCCTGAGGATCTGAGTTGAGCTCTATCCCCAGAGCTCATGTGGTGGAAGGAGAGGATGCCCTCTGTTGTCTATACCCAAGGCAAACACATGGCGCATGCACGTGCAGGCCCATGTGCACACTCTTGCACTAACCTACAAAATACAACATATTACAGGTGTGGGAAAGGGGAGAATTCTTCAGTCCGTTTCCTCGAAGAATGAATGCATAGTCCAGTTGGAAATCAGGTGAAGCCCCTGATTTGGGTGGCCTGCTCAAGAGTCTTGCGCTGAGGGGGTCCTCCGTGCAGCTCTGAAGTGACGCCACAGTGCTGTAGGTCACCCATGTGCGGCCGATCAAATGAACAGTTGATATCATTGCAGCCAGGCCTCCGCCCCCTCCTCGGCACACATGCTTTTGAGGCAGTTTCTCACTAGGATTGGACTTGACATGGAAACCTACAAACTCTTGGTTCCCAGCTAGCCTATGGCTAGTCTATACTTACAAGCTTTGGGGTGGGAAGGAGGTGTTGTGGCCCAGGATGCTATCTCGCTAGCAAGTCTGTCGGCCTTGAAAATTGGAAAGGAGCATAATAAGATAGGAGGTATCTACTGAGTGGAGATCTCTTCTGCAGCCATTTTAGGAGGTCTGTGTCCTGGTGCTGAAGGCAGGGTGGGCGGGAAAGGGTCAGGGAACACAGCTGACGGGATAGGAGTGATTAGTGGTAATAAGGGCTGAAAAGTACCTCTCCTCACCTTACCCCCCCTCCCCGAGTCAAGTGCTTGTGTACAGAACCCCTTCGTGGCATCTGGCTATAACAACATGCAAATTGATGAGTTTGGTGTAACCTAGTAGAACCTCAAAAACACAAGTTTTTTTTTTTTGTTTTTTTTTTTTTTAAAGCGTAGCTTATTCAAACAGAGTGGTTTTTGTTTTGTTTTGTTTTTAAGGAAAGTTAAACTGGGGCTGGAGAGATGGCTCAAAGGAGAAGAGCACTAGCTGCTCTTTCAGAGGTCCCCGGTTCAATTCGCAGCACCCATGTGGTAGCGCACAACCATCTGTAACTGTTATACAATGAGATCTAATGCCCTCTTCTGGTGTGCAAACTTACATGCAGCTAAAACACTCATAGAAATAAACAAATTAAACAACAAACAAAAGTAAGAACTGTTGGAGGCCGGGCTGTAATTGCTAAAGGCAAAAGGAAAGACTTTATCATCTAAGATTAAAGATCTCGTATCTAAGCCTCTCGTAGGAAAACGTTCCTTAAACTTTAGAATATTCCTGCTTATATGGCTTTAGCTAAGGGCAGCTTTGTCTCAGAAGTCACGCTGGATCTCAGGGTGGTGTGCATTGGAGGCTTGTCCTTAGAACAACAGATTATCAGGGTGGTCTGGCATTCTCCTCTGTTCTCGGCCCTTCTTTCTCCCCTCCATTGGAAAAGGGAATAACTTCACAGACTTCTAAATTTACAAAGAAAACAGAGTGTTCCAGGTGGGTTTAGTCTACAGGCCTTTCATTTCCTACGTGCTGGGAGCCGAGAATCAAAAACCAGCCATCTTGGCTGTTCCTACCTCTGTCTTTATGGGGGTCTCCTCGGTGTGTATGATTAAGCAGGTGTTTCCGTGAGCTACATCCTAGCTGAAGTGTGTGGGGCACAGCTAGTGAAACCAAAAGCCAGTGTCTCCATTCCCAGAGGCCGCTAAAGAGAAAGTGACCTTGAATGAGAAGTTATTTAGTCTGCCTTGGTGGACTGAGGGGATATGTTGGCTGTTCTGTGCTTCTCCTCAGCAGCAGCTAAAATCCCTTAGCTATTTCTCTCCCCTGCTCTGTGTGAAGTGGTCTCTGAGAGTTCTTGTTTGAGTCCTTTGGCGATCCCGGGCTGAAAGAAATGGCTACCTCCCTTACAAGCGCACACAAAGTGGGAGAAGCTGCAGGTGCCACCGCTGGCAGCATCGGCCTGAGACTCTGAGCAGCCCAGAAAACGCTCTTCCCTTCTATGGGTTCTGCCCACAGGCCCTCCTGCTCTGGTGTGGGCTGGGGGAACAGTCTCTGGGCTACCCGAAGGTCCGAGGGCAGGGCTCAGCACACCCTGTTCCCGGCCACGTTTGGAAGTACAGAGGTTCAGAACTGACCCTCTTTTTAACGCTCAGGAAGTTCCCTTCTGGTTCTAAGGTCAGATTCTTCCCCCCTGGTCATAATGAGTACAAACAGGACTGGTTTGTCCACTCTTTGTGTTTGTTAAACAGCCTTGGTCTGACAGGAAGTGGGTCTAGGGGGCAGGAAGTAGCTTACTTTCTGAGGCAGAAAGGAGCTATTGAGAAGAACTTGAGACTTCATAGCATGTTCTTAAAGTTACGGGGAAGTATTAGCCCATCCAAGCTCTTAGCCGTTCTCACTCTGGGATTTACTAATGGACTTCTCCATTCATTGACTTAGCTCCAACCTTAGAAACCAAGCGCCAGGGTTATACAGAGAGAATGAGCATCAGAAGTTGAGAGAGTTGCCTAAGACATCTGCGTCTCAGTGCCCTACGTCATTAAAAAGATTTGACTCTCAATCCCGAAAGGTGACGCCTGCCTGCTGCCCAGAAAGCTGAGGCGGGTGGATTGGGACTTCAAGGCTGGACTAGGTACTTAAGGAGACCATATCATCAAGTGAAGAGACAGGTGGACCAATGCATGCAGATGCAGAGATACATGCAAGAGCTCATGCGTGTGCATGGGGTGAGGGTGGGCTGAAGGATGTCAAAGATACACACACACACACACACACACACACACACACACACACACAGGAAGGCTAGGAATGCCCAGGCAGGAAGCAGTAGCCAGTCAGAGTCACCTATAGAGTGATTAACCTTGTCACTGTGGTAGTGAAGACATACACATTTATGTTACAGGGAGGAAAACTGCCCTTGGACAGTTACCAGGCAGTTTCCAGGCCCAGCCTCTGTCCCAGTCTATTAAGAATTTAGTGTTTCTATTTAGTCTGGTGGCGGTGGTGTCGCAGGGAGAACAGTTTGGCAAGAGGCTCGAAGAGAATGTTGTGCTGACTTTGGTAATTAAAGTTACCCGCAGAGTTCCTTCAGAGCGCACCCGGCATCTGTAAAGTGAGGCGAGCACCCGCCATGTTCCTGGGAAGCCCGATCAGACTGGCTGTGCGCACTAGAGTACACAGGTACAAGCTTTGAAAAATTGGGGGTCAGGAGGTGCCCATCCTAGTTATGCTGAAATAATCTATAAGTATCCAAGCATCCCAGGGTGAAGGTATGAGGTGTTTGCGAGTGAACATAAGCAGAAATGAATCATGAAAAAAAAAAATCCTTAAATTTGACAACTTCCATTCTTGCAATTAAAAGTCAAAATGATGACTTTAGACTCTTACTTGATTTAAAATTTATACTCAGCATTTTCTGACCACAGAAGAAAGACTGGGCATAGCGTGAACTGGCATCTCACAGAGAGGACCACTTGCTTTTTTCATGGACTCAAGCTGGCTCTGTTGGCTTTGCCCTCTGAGGTCACCTCCTCCATCTTCATTAGCCGTTGGTGCTGGGGCAGACTCTAGCAGGACAGGCTGCACTAAGACAGAGGCAGGAGCATGGTGGCATTGGTCCTAAAATTCATGCTGCCACAAGGAGTTTGGTCCTTCCCACAGACTTTGCTACTTGACCTTCTTGCTCGTGAAGTAACTGTCCCCACGACTGTCCCCAAGACCAGTCTTCAGTGTAAGAGCTGATGCTGGCCTGTGCTCCAGATGTTGCTACCAGGTCTCCATGATCAGTGGTGTGACTGGCACACATGATTCCTGGGAAAGTTGAAGAGAGAGCAGAGCTGCAGAGCAGCCCTTTGACCTCTGCAGCTGCTCTCTGGTTGTGTGACAAATGGACTCTTGTCAGCTCTGACGTTGGATTCTATTATTATTATGGCTCAGGCAATAAAAGATGTATGTCCTAGTATTGTGTCATCGTATGGACGTTTTATTATTTTGAGACCATGCATCCTAGCCAAATGCCTTTGTAGGCTTGCCGTGTTAGAGGCCGTGGTGCACAAATTTTACCGCTTGCCTGACAGTTTTTGTGGTAACTGGCCAAAGGCTGAGTGAGCTTCCTTTTACGCCTAGGAGTCTTCCTAAGCACACTGATCAAGTTGCTCTGTACACTGTTAGGCAAGCAGTATGCTGGGATGACCAGATCTGACTTAGAGCTACAAGGAGCTTGGTGTACATGATCAGGACCAGCTGTGTGTGTTCATCATCAGCCACGGACTTCAGATTCTTCTCGGGGCTGTTTCATCCCTACTGCGTGCTTATCCTGCTATTTCCACCTTCTCCACACATCAGCGAGAATGTTCCGGAAGCCTGGCAGCAAGAGCTAGTGCTTAGATGTATACCAGCCTGCCTTTGAATGCGCCCAGTGACAGCTGTAGCTGTGGTTGGGAGTCTGGGAAAGCGCCTCAGTTGACAATGCTTGGTTGACAGGCATCATGTGAACATTATAACAGATAAGTTCCTGAAATAAAGGAGCCCTTGGTGTGGCACTTCTCTCTGAAATACTCTTGTGATATTTTGATTAACTCTGGTTTAGCATAGTAGTTCTTGCTTTGGCTGTCTTCAAAAGAAGGGATAGTTTGGTAGATTTTTTTTTTTTAAAGTCATTACAAATGAATGCTTTCTAGAAATAGTATCAGTACAAAACATGGTCCTGGGAGTTGAACTTGCAGCGAATTTATAGATTTAGGAGTATATAAACAGTAGTCAGCCCCAGTGCAGATGTAGGTAGTCATGTTGTTACAGATGGAAACAAAGTTATCTTGACACTTGTTTGAGACAGAAACAGTTATTGTAACAGTAGCAAGGCTCTGGTGGTGGTAGTGGTGGTGGTGGTGGAGGAAGGTGTTTGGGGTCGGGGTCAGGGGTCATAGGTGGTTCAGGAAGCAGGTCCAGAGGTGCCTGTCTACGAACTTCGCTGTGTAAGATCACACCCTAAAACCTCCATAAAGGTGGGTAAGGAGAACCACCTTCAGAGTCCTGTGACACTGTGCTGGGTCCAGGCACACAGATACACCCAGTTAAAAAAAAAAAAAGAAAAAGAAAAAATTTAAATTTTAATTATCCATTGCTGTGACAGCTTCCAAAGGACCAGAAAGAGCTTCAGAAGAAAAAATCCAGCAGAAAGCCACAGAAACTGTCCACCCTCTGCGGGGCTGCCTTTGCCCACCTTAGCAAAGTTCCAGAGTCCGCCTTTTCAGGCAGGGTGGTTAAAGTTTGCTAAGTTACTGGGACTGTTTTACAGAGTTCAGTTATTTGTTAGCTAGCATTGAAGCAAAGTGGCCACTGTGTCTTAGCAGATGCTACAAGATGACAGTTATTGGCAGAGACAGTAGTTTGTGTCAAAGATTGGAAAGGACCAGTCTAGGCCTAGACTGTGGGCTCCTCTCTCACTCCCAGAGCCGGAGCTTTCCAGGCAGGTCATGATTAGCAGGCGCTTTAGTCCCAGCTAAAGGAGTTGTGGCCTTCACCATGTGGGGCTCTTTCCCATGGGCACATGTTGTCACTGACTTCACCCCTGAACTTGGCAGAGTAAATTTACACACCGCCCTGTCCCATCCGGAGCCTGGGAAGCAAGTGCCTTATTTGTTGGGCTAACACAGGCTACAGTGTGGCCTCCATCCCAGAGGAATACCACAGTGTTCAGGTGTGGCTAGCCATACTTCTTAGACTATTAGGAAAGGTTTTAGTCCCGCATCAGGTCAGACAGCATAGAGGGTATATTTCTGATATCTCCTTCAGCAGGAACAGGCCCTTAGGGTCAGGGATCTGTTAATGTGAGAGAGTGGTGTGAACTGCATCGTCAGAGTGAGATTCAGAACAAGACTGAATCCCTGCTTCTGTCTAGGGGAAAACCAGGACCCAGGGAGAGAGAGCTGGGCCTTCACCTCTGCTCCAGTTCTGCAGACCACAGCTTAACAGCTCACAGCTCAGCAGCCAACCCTGCTCTGCCACATAGGGTAAAGCCAGGCGGGAGTGGAGTGGCCTCGATGTTACGGTCAGGCCAGGCTGTGTGATAGCCAGAGCCCTGCCTTTCCAAGGACATGGAATATTTTCATTTAAAACTTAAAACCAAAAAAAGGAAGCTTAGTTACACGTTTAGTTTTCGAAAATTGGTCTCCTTTAATCTCTGTCCTGTCAAGCTGACCGTACATAGTGGGTTTGAGTGACATTGCCTTTTAGCTGCCCTGTTTGAGATCATCAAAGCAACAGGGAACAAAGTGACAAAGTGTTGTTTACCCAATAATTCCAGTGGATTAAGGAAGGGATGTATCCGTGCAGTGGAGCGGTAGTTGGCAATAGGAAAGGATGAAGTACTAATACAGATACAACAGATGATCTGACAGGGACGGACAGGAGGTTTCATTGCTCTGATACGCCCAGCGTAGGACATCATGGAGCCTAAAAAGTAGGTTATGGGTCATCAAAGTTTGGGAGTTTAAGAATGGGGGTAATGCTAACAGGCACTGTGTTTTGCTTTAGGTGGTTGAGAACATTCTACAACTAGCTGGGGATGGTGGTGCACACCTAGAATCCTTGACTAAGACAGGAGGATTGTAAATCGAAGTCAACTGTGCTATGTAGCAATACTCTGTCTCAAAAAGGGAAACAAAAATCTAAAACTTGACAGCAGTGTTTGTTGTGTAATTCTGTGAATGATAGAAATCCCAAATTGCACATTACAAATGGGTGAATTTTATGGTGTGTAAATTATATCTACTTAAAACTCCTAAAACACAGACTTAACATGAAAATGAAGGTAAAGGCTTGTCTCAGTTTTCCAATCCAGTAGCTGAAACAGCGGACAAGCATTTGTCATTTGTCATTTGTGGAGTCCCCTTCCTCCCTCTGAAGGAGAATGTTACTATGTCCGCTTCCTATTTAGAGCATTTCCCAGCCTTTGAAAGGTCCTATCCAAGTATTTGAAGGTTGTTAGAAGTTGCTGACGGGGCACCCTCAGCAGCACTGTTGGCAAACAACATCGACATTTGCCTTGATAAGGGAAGCTGGGCTCTCAGCACAACCCTGGGCCCAGACTGAGCTCTGAGCCCAGGCAGGTGTGATAACCGGGCACAATCTTATCACTGCATCCCCTGCCTGAAATCCAAACATTCCAGTGCCACTATTTGTATTTCCTCTCCGTTCTGTGGCATTCCTGATACTTGAATATAGAAAAAAAAAAATCACTGGAGACGTTTGGCCCACAGTGGCTACTGTGTGTGTGTGTGTAAGGATCAGTGTAGAATGTATCCCTGTATCAGAATTTACATTGATGTTTGTGCTAGCTCTAATAAGAGTGAGCGAGACACTAATGCTGCACATTGAGACTATGCATGGTGCACAATTTTAATCCCAGTACTTGGGAGCCAGGCAGGTGTGTTGGGTCTCTGCATTTGAGGCCAGCCTAGTCTACATATGGAGTTCCAGGGCAGCCAGAGCTACATAATAGAGAGACCCTGTCTCAAACAGGACAAACGAGCAAAAAAAGTGAACGACTATAGGAGAAATCTTAAGCTAAAGTAAGTCTCTTAGTGACATTACCCAAAGGAAACTGGAGTAGCAAGATTGATTTACCAGAGAAAGCTGGGAGATAATTTAACATAAGTCAAACTCAGCAATTATACTTGGGTTAGATGGGGTAAATGGTATAAGGTTTCATTGTCAAGTTTGTCTTTCTTCTTTTTCTTCCTTTTTTTTCTTAGACCCTTAGACGTTTTAGATGACATTTTGATAATCAAACTGTAAAGACACACCCAGAAATGTGTGTCTTCAGAGTGCATTCTGAAAAGCCATGCGTCTTTGAGATGCCTGTAATCAACAGAGCCTGGGAATTCTAGCCTGCAGGGTCGTGGAGTGGAGTCTCACAGCTTGCTTTATTTAGCTAAACAAAGGAACGAGAAATTTACTCCAGACTCACGTGACCTTGGGACAAGGTCCCATCCCATGAATTCCTGTTCTCTTTAAAAGTAACAGACTGCCTGGAGAACGACACGGCCACTGACACGGCCAGAAGACTCAAGGACAGCTTTCAGACCTTATACATGGTGAAAGTCAGGGATCCCACTCTGGCTGGAAAGTGGGTTGTTGGGGGGGGGGGGGGGGGGGGGGGAGTGGGGACAGAGAGATTCTGACTTTTCTGCCCAGCGATTGGAGCACCAGCAAAGATGAGGCTGGGTTTGTTTACTTTAACCGGGTAGCTGCTACTGGTTTACTCAAAACAAAACCAGGTTGGGTATTTAGGTTTTTAATCTCCATGGCACAGAAGCAGTTTGGCCCGCCCTGTGGTGTGTCTGCCCAGAAAGGTCATCCTGAAAATTGAAGTAAGTGTCCACGAATGCATTCTGAATGCGTTCTCCTCACTGCCTGCTTCTGGCCTCCGTTGTTATTTCTGCCTTGTGGTCAGGTGATGTCATTGGCTGTCCTGTGCTCTGTCTGCATGCCTCTAAGAAAGAAGGCAGGCCGTCTACACGCTCACTTTCTTTTTTTGCCCCTTATTTCTGTATTTATTTTTGTAATATAAGTACACTGTAGCTGTCTTCAGACACACCAGAAGAGGGAGTCAGATCTCATTACAAATGGTTGTGAGCCACCATGTGGTTGCTGGGATTTGAACTCAGGACCTTCAGAAGAGCAGTCAGTGCTCTTAACCACTGAGCCATCTCTCCAGCCCCTCATGCTCGCTTTCCACCCCACATTTCAGGACAGACTCCATTCCCCTGGACCAGCCCTACCCAGCTGAGAACATTGACCTAACTTGCATGTAGCCTTTCAGACCTGAAAGGGAGCAAGACTCAGGGCTGTCCTTTTGCAGCTCACGTGACACAGAGAGAGCATCCTCTGCTCTGGGTTAAGGGACGGTTTTTGACATCTTCATTCTTGCCAGTGTCCCAGCATCCTCTGCTCTGGGTTAAGGGACAGTCTTTGACATCTTCATTCTTGCCAGTGTCCCAGCATCCTCTGCTCTGGGTTAAGGGACAGTCTTTACATCTTCATTCTTGTCAGTGTCCTAGGGATGCCTTCATTTTTAGCCTGTGCTCAGAAACTCTTAGTTCCATTTTCAGAAATAAGAATGCCCGAGCCAAGCCCGGTGGTGCACACCTGCAACCTCCAGGGTCAAGGCAGGAGGATCGTGAGTTCTAGACTGACCTAGGCTATATGCCTAGACCTCTGCTCAAAATAACAAAAGGAAGGTACAGGTTCCTAGACTCCGAGACTTAACAGGTGGGCATCTAAGAATCGGTTCCAGGGAAGCTGCTGGAGACCCACCCAAGGGAGAGGAAGGGGCAGAGGACACAGCACAGTGGGGGCCTAACTGTGCTCTCCTCATGGTAACTACAGATCCTGAATGAGCCCAGAACATGGAAGATACCCACCCTAGGGCCAGGCCTGATAACCCCTCCGTTCAAGGAATGGTAGATGTAAGCTAAGAGACCCAGTGCTTTGAGAAGATTTATTAATAAGCAGGGGTGGGCAGAGCCAGGGTGAGCAGGCTACTGTTCAGTCCTGATACTAAACAATGTGTGCGTTTTCCAGTTGGGTAGTCAGTGCGAATGCTTGTGAAATGCTGGTTGCTTTTCATTAAAAGCAAAAACAAAACAAATATTTAATTTTTTTTTACTGGCCAGTTTCATTCTTGTTTCTTAGAAATAAAAAAAAAAATTAGTTCATCTCTATTTTCAGTTTTAGGCAGTTTGGTTTTTGTTGTTGTTGTTGTTTAAAAAAAAACAAAAAGACCTCCAGCACCATTTTTTCAGGAAATGAGAAACTGGCCCTTTGTTGGTAAACTCCACCCCCACAGTTACCTGGCAACAGCCAGGTAGGCTTAGCCCACTACAAAAGGGGGTCTCTTACTGTTGTTTCCTGCCCCCTCTTCCCTTCCCCCCCTCTCTCCACGGGTGCTTGGCTGGCCTCTACTTCTCTATGCTCTCCTCTCTGCCTTTCTCTGCCTCTGCTACTCTCTTAACTCCCCTCCCCATGCCCTAAATAAACTATTGTGTACTATACCGTCAGGGTGCTGGGTCTCTCAGGGAGGGGATGGCTCACCATGGGCCCACCGAGGCACCCCCTTCCCCCATACCCCGCCAGAATATATTCTTTTCTTTTTTTTAAGATTTATTTATTTATTTTATGTGTATGAGTACACTGTAGCTGTACAGATGGCCGTGAGCCATCATGTGGCTGCTGGGAATTGAACTCAGGACAGCCCCACTCGCTCCAGCCCCACCGCTCTGGCCCCACTGTGGCTCGCTCCGGCGTAATATACGGTAGCTATCTTCAGACGCACCAGAAGAGGGCGTCCAATCTCATTACGGGTGGTTGTGAGCCACCATGTGGCTGCTGGTATCCGCACTCAGGACCTTCAGAAGAGCAGTCAGTGCTCTTACCCGCTGAGCCATCTCGCCAGCCCCAGAATATATTCTTAAAGCTCTTTATCTTTTCATGATCACAACACCCTTGCCACCAAAATAACCATTCACCTAAGTTGTGCTACTGCCTGGGCTACTAAATAGGGTCAGCGTGAAACGTGCACATATTTATTAGAAACTGACTTTCTTCAAGGGGCTCAGACATTGGAGTGCCCCACTAACCTGGCCTGTGTTCAAGATAACTTCCTTTAAAAAGCATTTTTTTTTAAAGATTTATTTATTTATTTTATGTATATGAGTGCACACTGTAGTTGTACAGACAGTTGTGAGCCTTCATCTGGTTGCTGGGAATTGACTTTTAGGACCTCTGCTTGCTCTGGCTCGCTCCGGTTGGCCCCAACTTGCTCTGGTTGGCCCCCACTCGCTCTGGGTAGACCCCGCTTGCTCAGGCCCAAAGATGTACTTATTATTATAAATAAGTACATTGTAGCTGTCTCCAGACACACCAGAAGAGGGCGTCAGATCTCATTACAGATGGTTGTGAGCCACCATGTGGTTGCTGAGATTTGAACTTAGGACCTTCAGAAGAGCAGTCAGTGCTCTTACCCACTGAGCCATCTCTCCAGCCCTAAAAAGCATTTCTAAGTGACATTTATTGGGGTGGCGAGGGTGCGCTGGTGCCCCTGGTCAGAGTACACTTCGAGGGAGCCTGTGATTTCCTTCCGTCACGTGAGGCTTGGTGGCCCTCACCCTGACCTGCTGAGCCATCTCAAGTCAGGATACATCATTCTGAAGTTCTGATGTCAAGTAGCTGTGGGAGGAAGGCTCCATTATTACTAACCTGAAGAATGTTATACATCTGCACAGATCTGTATGTTTCTATTTTAAGTTGAGTGAGTTTATGGACATCTGCTTGGGGATTTTAACATCTTAGACCCCTAGGTCTAAGCTATCTTACATTAGCCTCACCATTGTGAACTTTAATCTCCACGCGTGCTTTAATGGTATTTTGGCAAGCCTGAGATAAACCCTACTTTTTGGGAGGTGTTGGGGTTGGATTTTAAATGACTGACGTGTGTGTGTGTGTGTGTGTGTGTGTGTGTGTGTGTGTGTGTGTGTGCGCGCGCGCGCGCACGCGCGCGCGCGCTCTGACATCAGTATTGGTGATGCTGGACGAAATATCCAGGACCCCCAGCAGTAAAAGCTCAGAGCTATATCCAGCCCTTCAACATTGTTACTGACATGCAAATTATCAAGACAATAAGAACTGCCACAGGCCCTCTGCTCTCCAGTCTTTGTGGCAGTTTGATTTGAGAGTTTTGTGAGTCAGTTAAGTTCTTTGTGGGACTCTCCTCCTGTCAACAGGACCACTTAGCTCTCCTTTATTTCTGTGACACTGTTGCCATTCAGGCACCAGATGTATCCAAATCCTCCAAGTTCATTAAAAACCATCATTTAGCTGGCAAACCCAGCAGCACCAAGGCATCACAAAGGGAAGCTGGGTTTATGTGTGTGTCCTCAGTAGCAAGTCTGGTTTCTCCCAGGCTCCCTCCCATACTGTGTATATCAACAGTCTCCTTATAGTTAGTAAAAGTTGCACTAAGTTTGATGAAATAATATGTTGCATCACAACATATTATTTAAGATTTACAAACTGAAAACAACCTTAGTAGTCTTTCTAAACACAAAACAATTTAGTGTGCTGTAGAGTAAGGCAGTATGTGTTATATTTGGAAATTGGGGACTGGTGCTTTTAGATCTTTTAGGTGATTTGTAACACTCGTGCCTAAGAACTGGCTGGTTCTGAGGGATATTGAAATATAAGGGTCTGGAAATCGCTGAAGGAAGACCCCAGACTCAGATAGTATGCAAAGACAAAGAGCGTTTATTCTGCAGAAACAACCAGCTTGGGGAGTAAGAAGGGGGTGGGAGCTGGGTTGTCAACCATGTTTTGAAATGGCAACCCCAGACAAAGATGTGCAGGTCTTCTTACAGGAGACCGGGAGAACTCTCTAGAAGGATTAGGTCATCTAAAATTTCATTGGTGGATGCTAGGGGGGTCATAGGTGTTCAGTGGTCTGCATTCCTATATCATGATTAACCACAGGATGAGATAGAGCTGCCCAGTGGAGATGGCCCATTCTGAGATAAGATAGTTCCACTTCTGTAATTATCCCTAGGCTTGTTCTTTGGGAAGGGGTTTTATGATTTTTGTTCTGGATTTTATGGTCTGTCTCTGGAGCTGGTGCCTCATGGCCTTTTTTCAAAATCAGACCCGGTCCTTACATGGAGAGACGAATGGGGTTTATGTTGCCCTTTCAGAGGGTTCTGTAGTGCTTTGGGATGGTCTTGTGGAGTGATTGTTAGGCGCCTGGATGCCAGCATCGCCTTAGGTAGAAACACTGGTACATCTGTCTATCTTGAGTATCAAGATTGTAGAGACAACACTGTCTGTCTGTCTGTCTGTCTGTCTCTCTCTCTCTCTCTCTCT
>JADRCD010190051.1:0-59285 GCA_019843815.1 Montemys delectorum
AGAGACAGAGGGAGAGAGAGACAGAGGGAGAGAGACAGGGACAGAGGGACAGAGGGAGGGAGGGACGGATGGACAGACAGAGGGAAAGGACGGGTGGATGGACACAGACACACACACACACACACACACACACACACACGGACGGACTGATGGACAGAGAGGGACGGACAGACAGACACACAGAGAGAGACAGATGGTCAGACAGAGAGAGAGACAGATAGAGATACAGACAGACAGTCAGACAGACAGAGAGACAGATGGACAGACACAGAGAGACAGACAGATGGACACAGAGAGAGACAGACGAACAGAGAGTGAGAGAGACGGACAGAGAGAGAGAGAGAGAGATGGACAGAGAGTGAGAGGGAGAGATGGAGAGAATGAGAGAGAGACGGGAGAGAGACAGGGGAGAGAGACAGGGGAAAGAGAGAGATGGAGAGAGAGAGTGAGACGGAGAGAGAGAGAGGTGGAGAGAGAGAGATGGAGAGACATAGAATTGCTGACTGAGAATGGTGTCATCTTTTGAAACCTCAAAACCTAACCCCAGTGACACATTTCCAATAAGGCTACATCTCCTAATCCTTTTCAAACAGATTCTTCCCCTGGGAACCAAGCTTTCAAATGTATAAGCCCATGAGCCTCTAGGGGCCATTCTCGTTCAAACCAACACATTTTCTTTTGGTTGCATATTTAGTTTTCATTGTATTTCAGTTTGGGGGATGCAATCGGGGATAGTGTATACCTCCAGTGTTCTAGTTTGCTTTCTGAAGCAGACACAATGGAGGAATGCTCTTATTGGTTTGCTCCCAGACTCACATCAGCTACCCTTCCTCCTTATACAGCTTAGACCCACCCATCTAGGGATGTGACTGCCTACAGTGGGCTGGTCTCTCTTTAGTTAACAATCAAAGAAATGCTCCCGAAACATGCCTACAGATCAATCTGATAAAGGGAATTTATCAACTGAGGATCCTTCTTCCTACATGTATCAAGTAGTTCACAATCATCATTAGCCATTAGATAATTTTTTCATTATATCTTTATTTTTAAAGATAGAAACATTTCACAATTATAAAAACAGATTGGGCCAGTTGTGGTGGTACACAACTTCAATCCCAGCATTTTGGGAAGCAGAGGCAGGAGGATCTCTGTGAGGTTGAGGCTCGTCTGGTCTACATAGTGAGTTTCAGGACAGCCAGAGCTATGTAGAAACCTTGCTTCCAAAAAAGAAAGAAAGAAAGCAATAGAGCAAGGAAGAAAGAAAGAAAGCAAGCAGATCAGCAGACTGCAGTTTGGGGTCCATTGCAGTACTTAGGAGAGGGAAAAGTAAAATGGAGGAGGTTGGAGACAGAAGCAGGGTATCCCCAAAATGAGGACATCTTGATGCTTGTTGGTTGTTGGTTTGATTAACATACTGCAAAGTTAAAGCTGTTTTGTGGTCAGTGTTAAGAGCTAATATGTGTTTTGGAGTCAGGAAAACACTACCCAACTCTGACATAGAATAGTCTGAGTGCTGCCTCTAAGTAATTCATGCCTCTCCCTTGCAGTCAAGCTCTCTTCTATCCAGGTCCTGATTGACACCCACTGATCACATTTCCAGTTTTGATTTTACTTAACATCCTAGTTTCCTTCCTGTTGCTGTGATAAAATATTTTTGACAAAATGCAAGCTACAGGACAAAGAGTTTATTTTATCTTACAGTGTCCAGTTATAATCTATCACTTCAAGGGTAAGAGCTTACAGCATTTGGTTGCATCAGCTCCACAGTCAAGAGCAGAGAGAAGTACATGCATGTATGCTTAGTGCTCAATTAGATTTCTCCAATTACATTTGTCCAGATCCCCAGACTAGGGAATGGTGCTTCCCACTTTTAGGTTAAATCTTCCCACATCAATTAAGACAATCCAGATAATCCCCAAAGTCATGCCTAATTCCTCATTAAGATTTTAATCCCACATGATATGAGACTCTGTCAAATTTATCATCATAACAAGTACACACACTATCATAGAAATGGAACTTTGTTGTAGTTTACATTTTGAGAGCACATTTTTCTTCATACAGCAAAATGGCTTTCAGGTACACCCACATTATTATGTTAATCATTTATTTCTCTTCAGTTTTTTTTTCTGAACCATTTTTAAATGTTTGGACTCGTAGAAGTATTTGCATACAGGGTTTTGTGTGAGTATGAGTTTATATAAAGAAGTTATACAGTACAGCTTCTTTAGAGTTAATACTTCAGGATGACATGAATAAATCATCATAAATTTTTTTGCTTTATGCTATGTACATTTGTTATTATAGACAAACATCAAAATATTTTCAGGTTTCCCAGTCATGGTTGCAGAAGTGTACACGGGCTTCACATGTGATAAAATATGAATCATTTTGATGTATTGGTCATAAACGCACTACAAAACTGCGTGGCTACTCATATAGAATCCAGTGTGAGCTATAAGTGCTATATTGTAAAGGGTACCACTTGTAGAGCATAAGTCATCTCTAGCATCTCCTCTACTGGACCGATTGCCATCATTTTTGTGATTCAATAGACTATTGAATGGAATCAGTAATGAAGCTCTCATAAAGTACCTGTTTTATGAACTGTCTAAAGCTAAACTAGTTCCCACTGACTCTTCAGCTGCATTCTGGTCTGTTCTTTGGATTCCAGCGGTATGATTCAGGCTTGCATCCTTGGCTGACTCTCCCATTAACTCACATTTGTATAAATTAGAAATTTTATGCCTTTAGTCAAGTTTAGCTGTCTAGACAGCCTGGTGTTGAAGCTCATACAGGTCTAAACAAATGCTAAAACCAAAATTGTACTGTTGCCCATCAATTATGTCTCTCCAGATTTAATCCTGTAGAAACCAAATGCAGAGTATAAAAATGGAAATAACATTTTGCAGACAATACTTTGGCTAAACATAATAAGGAGGAAGTTCGCTCCGAGGCGACACATGACCCCCTCTGACTACCTCAGCAGCACCACTTACTGTCTGATAGTTTACATTATGGATGTATGATTAGCTACATCTTCTTGTATTCATTAAAGATAAGACTAAAAGATGTTTGCTATGCAGTAATGGCAGAACAGAATCAGAAAAGCACCAACAGAACAGAACTGCCCTGCCATTTATTTTAATTCAAGCTCAAAAATGTGTGGAAGAAGGGACACAGTGATTCAGGGACACACATACAAACACACACATACACACACACGGGGGGGTGGGGAAGGAGAGAATAAGCACTCCATTTGTGCTTTGTTTTTGTTCAAAATTAGACTGTATTTTTATGTAGTGACATCACAGAATAGAATTGATTTTGGGAATAAATGAAATTTACACGTGAAATTTGCAGAAAAAAAGAACATCTTGGGATGTGTGGTCTTTGAAAGATGAAGGTTTGGGAAGAGTGGACATGTAATAGCACAGACAAATAAAAATATTGCTCAACATAGGATCCCCAGTGGAGGAGTTAAAGAAAGGACTGAAGGAGCAACCCCATAGGAAGAACAACAATATCAACCAACCAGTCCCCCAGAGCTACCATGGAGTAAACCACCAACCAAAGAATATGCATGAAGGGACACATGGCTCCAGCCACATATGTAGCAGAGGATGGCCTTGTTGAGCATCAGTGGGTGGAGAGGCCTTTGTTCCTGTGAAGGCTCAATGCCAGGGTGGGGAGGTGGGAAGTGGGTGAGTGAGTAGGGGAACACCTTCATAGAAGCAGGGGAGGGGGATGGGAAAGAGGGTTTTGGGGGGATACTGGGAAAGGGGATAACATTTGAAATGTAAATAAAGAAAATATCCAATAAAAATATTGTTCAAGATAAAAACTTGAAAAGGACACACATTGAGAAGGCTCAGACAGAGAGACAAGAGACAGCTAGAGACAGACAGACAAACAGACAGGGGAAGAGACCATAGATCAATATCATTGATAATCACAAGTACAGAAATCTTTAACAAAATACTTTTAAATTGAATTCTGGAGCTCATTAAAAATGCTATATCATAATCAAGTTAGTTTTATCCCAGGGATATGTGAGTCAACACATAAGTGTAATCTAGCATATAAACAGAATCAGAGGTACACCTTCAGTCATCAGTAGATGTAGAAAAGCATTGGGTAAAATCTAACAACCCATATGTTACAAACCTTGAATAAATAAGGTATACAATGATCATATCCCAATATAACAAAGGCTGCATGTGATAAACCTGTAGTCAATATCATATTGACTACCAGGGAATAAAGCATCTTGTCTAAGTTCAGGAAGAAGAAGAAATGGGGGTCTGTTGTAACTACTCGTATTCAATATAGTGCTAGAAATTTTAGCCTAAACAGACGAGAGAAATAAATAAAAAGCATGCAATTAGGAAAGAAGGATATCAACTTATCCTTGTTTAGATGCTGTGAATTTATGTATAGGCAAGCCTAAAAACACCAAAGACTATTGGGACTGGTAAACAAATTCAGTAAAATAGGATACAAAACCAATACACAAACATCAATAGCTTTTCACATCCCAAGAATGAACTCATAACAAAAGAAAGCAGGAAAACCAATTCAAAATAGCCACCAAAAATAACAAAATTTAATGCCTAGGAAAACTTAAGTATTTAAAAAGTCTTATAATAACCATGATCAGACTCTGGAAAAAGAAAATTGAAGACACTAAAAGTTGGAAAGAATATGGTGTTTGTAGATTGCAAGAGTTGCTGCTATTCAAGTAGTCATACAACTCAAAGTGGTGTGCAGATTTAAAGAACTTGCTGTCAAAATACCAGTAACAATCCTTTAGTTAATTTTTCTAGTCTAGGAAAACCAATCAATTGCAAGGAAGCACAAAGGAGTCCAATTAACTAAAGTAATTTAAAGTATTTTAAAGTATCACTTTTATTTGTCTTTTGGGGTTTTTTTTGTGTGTGTGGTTTTTTTTTTGTTTGTTTGTTTTGTTTTGTTTTTGAGACAGGGTTTCTCTGTGTAGCCCTGGTTGTCCTGGAACTCACTCTGGCTGGCCCCGAACTCAGAAATCCACCTGCCTCTGGTTCCCAAGTGCTGGGATTAAAGGCATGTGCCACCACTGCTCAGCAAAGTATTACTTTATTTAAAGTATATCCATCTGAAATCCTGAAGTTCTGCAACTGTTAGAGAAAAACATTTCAAGGTATTATTGCAGCTACCAGCTTTGTAAGTTTCCAAAGGCACAGAAACCAGAGCAAGGATGGACAGACAGACATCAGCAAGGTCTGGACAGCAAAGAAAATAAGTAGCAGAGCAAGGAGAAGTGAAAAGATCTACAAATTCAGAGAAAACCTTTGCCAGCTGCTCATTTAACAAAAGATTAAAATCCACAACAGGAAAGAGCTAAAACCACTAGCAAACAAGTAATCCAATGGAAATCAGGCGAACTAAGTGGACACTTCTTAAAGGAAGAATTACAAATGATCTACAACTAGAAAGAAAACTACTTAAAGTCTTTGGCCATCAGGAAAATGCAAATGAAACTTACAGTGAGCTCCTTCATCACCCTACATAGAATGGCCATAATAAAATATACAGGAATAGCAAGGGCTGGCAGAGTGTGGAGAGGCAGAACCCTTGCATACTGTTGGTGAGAATGTCAAGCAATACAAGTGCTGTGGAAAATACAGTGAAGATTGCTCAAAACTCTAAGAATAGATGCGCTTTGCGATCTAGCTAGCCAACTTCTTGGTATATGTGTAAGGAAAATGAAACTATTATATAGAATAGATGCCTGCGTCAACCACAGTTAGTATGGTACTTTTCACAGCAGCCAAGTTATGGAATCAGCCTATATGTATAGTCAACTGCTGCTCAGACAATGTCATGGATAAAGAAAATAATACATGGACACACACACACACAGAATATTATTTTCTCATAAAGCAGAACAAAATCATGTTGTCAACAGGAAAATTGAAAAGACTAGAAGTCATATTAAAATTTTCTGTCATAAGTGAAAGCTTAAGGCAGGGAAAGGTGAACTAAAAATTGAAGAGGATCAATTAAGGTCTCAAAGAGGGAGATGGGAGTCAGGAGAAAGCAGAAGATGGTGAAGAAGAACGAAGCACAGCCCGTGCTTGCTGTGGGCATGATGGAATTCTCAGTGAGTGCCGTGGATCTGGTGTATTCTGAAGAGCAATTGATCCTGCTCTAAGAAATGATGATGCTCAAAGGCAATGAGCTAACTTTTTCTTTGTTTTTCTTTGTTTTGTTTTATGAGGAGGCCCAGGGAGGTAATTTTCATGGATATCACTCACCTATACGAGTTCTTCCTAATGTGCTATTGTTTCTGAAGGCCATTAAATGCAATCTTGCTGTATATTTTTTTATCAAGGAGAGAAAAATTACTCCTGCTCCTTGTTTGCTGAAGGTTTTCCTTTGCTGCTTTTGTCAGATCATGAAACGGTGTTGAATTCTGTCAATCATTCATTCGTATCTATTGATATGACCATAGGGTTTTTTAACATGCCAATTTGATGGGCTAATTAACCAATTTCATATCTAGAACAAGTCCCACTTGGTGCTAGTCTCTACTTATCCTTAATATAGTGTCGATTTAGTGACACTTTTTAAGTAAATTTTCATTTATATTTGAGAGACATTGATTTATTGACCTCATTTCTTTTTAAATGTTTTTATTTGGTTTTGTTACTAGTCCTCATAAGGATGAGGTCCTTCTAATTTATTTTCTGCAAGATGTAGAGAATTGGCAATATTTTACTTACTTTTTTGGAAGAATCAAGCCAGGAAAATCGTCTAGGCTCAGAACATTTTTATGTTTATTGGTGTTCTTGTTTGAGCTAGGCTCTCATTGTAGCCCAGGTTAGCCTCCAGTTTTCAAGTGCTGGGGTTGCAGGTGTTTCATGGTACTTAGCTGACTGGTTTTTAAAGGGTTATTACTTAAATTTTATTTTCTTTTATTTGTTTCTTCTTGTGTGAATTTTAATCGTTTGTTTCTTTTACGGAACCGATGCATTTCTGTAGATTATGAAACTTGTAGGCAGAGTTATTCATAGCATTCTTTTATTATTCTTTTTAATGGTCGCAGGACTAGTAATTGTTATTCTTTTATTCCCAATACTAGTAACCTGTACCATTTTCCCTTGTTAACTTCACTAGAAGCTTTTCCATGGTATGGACAAAATCAGATGCTGGAGACAGGAGGATAAGGAGGTCTAGGTCATCTTCAACCACTCAAAGATGTAATGAGTCAGAGGCCATCCCAGGCTACAAGAGACCCTACCTCAAACAACACCATCAATAAAAAAAATGTTCTGAGCCTATATGATTTCACCGACTTTTCGATGTTATTGCCCAAATTACTGTTTCTTTCTAAACTGGCACCTTCAGGTTTCAATATCATTGCTCTTTACTGAATTTGACCGTTTCTTTTCTTAGTTGTTAGTCTTCAGTGACATTACTCCATCTGGATCGCTAAGGTAGAAGTTTCGGCCCCAGAATTTCCTTCTTTTCTGTTATCTCTGTGCACTCACTGTCCAGCCACTGCCCACTGCCCACTGCCCACAGCCCTCAGACACATGCCAAGGGTAGCTATGAATGTTGTCCAACACAAGATCATAGACTTATTTAAAATAGTATGAAGCTTTTAGTTTTCTTTTGTGAGCATTTTTTTTCAACTTTAACTTTGCAACGATTATGAGTTTTGAGTGTGTGCTTGGTATATGACAATGTTGTATCACAATTTCAAGATTATGAACACTTCTGTGTGCTTTCATACATTTGTAAAGGTTGTATTTTAATTTCCAGAAATTACCATGCCTCTCATGGGCCGTCTCTGACTTATTTGTCACTTAGCAGTGGGTTGTTCAAACTCTAACAGTTTTGGACAATTTCCAGCCATCTTTCTGTAATTGTTTCTAGTGTAATTTGTCTGTGTCTGAGCTAGACTTTGTATAATTCTTATTCCTTTAAGTTCTTTGAAAAGTGTTTTATGGCCCAGATTGTATTTCTTGGTGATTGCTGTATATGTTTAGAAGAAAATGTTCTACTATTGTTGAAGTTTGCCATAAGTATCAATCAGATGTGGTTGATGGGTAGTGCTGTCTTGTTCAGCTAAATCTTTACTTATTTTTATTTTCTGTATTTGTCAGTTACTGAGAGAATTCTGAATAGTGAGGATTCCCTTTCTCTTGAATCTCTATCAATGTTTTATCTCAAATATATTAGTTATCTTTTACTGGTTCTATGTGGCTTAGTAAGTTTCCTCAGAGAATTCGACAAACTTTAATTACTAAGGAATTTTCTTGTTCTGAAGAGGTCTTTTCTAGAAGTTAATTTAAATTATACACCTTTCATTATAATCTTTCTTTTGATAAGTATTTGCAAGAAACCCTTTCTTATCTGTTCCATCTTCTCAGTGAGATTCAAATGTTGTCCCTAACCCCCTCTTGGGCCCTTCTTGTTACTTAGCTTCTTTGGGTCTGTGAATTATAGCATAGTTATCCTATACTTTATGGCTACTATCCATTTATAATTGAGTACATACTGTGTTTGTCTTTCTGTGTCTGGGTTACCTCACTCAGGATGATCTTTTCCAGTTCTGTCCATTTGCCTGCAAACTTCATGATGTCATTGTTTTTTAATGGCTGAGTAATAAATACTTCATTGTGTAAATGAACCACATTTTTTAAATCCATTCTTCAGTTGAGGAACATCTAGGTTGTTTCCAGTTTCTGGCTATTATGAATAGCTACTATAAACATAGTAGAGCAATTGTCCTTGTAGTATGGTAGACTATCTTTTGGGTATATGCCCAGGAGTGGTATAGCTGGGTTTTGAGTTAGATCTATTCCTACTTTTCTGAGAAACCACAAAATTGGTTTCCAATGTTATTATACAAGTTTGCACTCCAACCAGCAATGGAGATGTGTTCCCCTTGCTTCACATCCTTGCCAGCATGAGCTGTCACTTGAATTTTTCATCTTAGCCATTCTTAGGATTGTAAGGTGGAATCTCAAGGTTGTTTTGATTCGCATTTCCCTGATGACTAAGGACGTTGAACATTTCTTTAGGTGCTTCTCGGCCATTAGAGATTCTTCTATCTAGAATTCTGTTTTGATCTGTACCACATTTTTAAATTGGGTTATTTGGATTGCTGATGTCTAGTTTCTTGAATTCTTTATATATTTTGAATGTCAGCCCTCTGTCAGACGTGGAATTGATAAAAATCTTTTCCCATCTCGTAGGCTGCCGTTTTGTCCTATTGACAGTGTCATTTGCCTTACAGAATACTTTCACTTTCATGATGTCTCATTTATTAATTGTTGATCTTGGTACCTGAGCTGTTGGTGATCTCTTCAGGAAGTTGTCTGCTATGTCAATGAGTTCAAGGCTATTTCCCACTTTCTCTTCTATCAGATCTAGTGTATCTTGTTTTATGTTGAGGTCTTTGATCAACATGGACTTGAGTCTTATGCAGGGTGATAGTTATGGGACTATTTTCATTCTTCCACATGCAGACATCCGGTTAGGCCAGCACTATTTGTTGAAGATGCTGGAGGGGACTAGGTGGAGAAAGGGGTGGGGATTGGAACAGGATGGATAGATAAGATGGGGGGAGGACAAAGGTGAGAGTACTGAGAGAGACAGTTGGGTTGGGGGGTGTCTCTGGGATGAGCTAGAAACCTAATGCAATGGAAACTCCCAGGAATCTATGAGGGTGACCTTAGCTAAGGCTCCTAGCAATGGGGGGATATGGAACCTGAACTGGCCATCTTCTGTAACCATGCAAGACTTCGAATGAAAGGCTTGGGACACCAACCCAGCCACAAAATCTTATACCCACGGTTTGTCCTATCTACAAAATGTGCAGGCATAAAGGATGGAGCAGAATTTGGAGGAAGGGTCAACCAATGACAGGCCTAGTTTGAAACTCATGCTAGGAGAGAAAGCCCACCCTTGACACTATTAATGATATTTTATACTTGCAGACAGGAGCCTAGCATAACTGTCATCTGCTGGCTGCATGTCTGTCTAACTGCTGGGGTGCCTGATTGACGGTGGCAAGATCCTCAGGGGAGGCAGAACAAGGTTTATAGTAGGGGTTCTCTGTCTGTGTTTTCACTGGTGGGAAACAGCAGGGGCTGGGACGATTGCTGTGGTTTCCAGTCTCCTGTATACCCAGGTGCTACCAGGATACCACTGGGAGTTGTGAACAGGAGTCCCCAGGCCCACACTTCCTCTCAGGCTGTCTAAGTGCCAGGCAGGAAGGGGAAGCAGAACCCAGGTTGGGGCAGAACCCGATTTGGTTCCAAGTGAGTGCCAAGAGTATGGAGAGGCTAGGAAAGAGAAGACTTTCTCAGGTGATGTAGGCGCAGCTCTTTACCACAAAGACTTCTCCTGCAGTGATCCTTGGTGAAGGAGACTGTCCTTGCTTATCCAAACTGTTGTATTTGATGGAAAATATGAATGCATATACCTAACTCAGGGCAAACCAGGAATTAAATACCTTTTGTGGGAAGGAATGCTCAGGAAGAGAAGCTCATTGGCATGGAGAACCCAGACTGTTATGCTATGTGACGGATTGCCATGGTCCTCTTAGTGGGGTGTTATGATTATGCGTTCCAGATCAGGTAGTTTGTCAGGGACCTGGATCCACTCCTGCCCTTCTCAGTTCTGAGATTTCTCCAGGATCTGAGCCTTACTAGTTCTGTCTGGGGACATGGTTCCCTTGCCCCACAGTCATCTGAGAGGCTTCACCCAGCAGCTGATAAAAACAGATGCTGCACCAAACATTAAGTGGAACTTGGGGTTGGCGGATCCTGCGGTTTAGGGAGAGGTAGGATTGAAGGAGCTAGAAAGGCCAAGGACACCGTAAGGAAATCTACAGAATCAGTTAACCTGGGCTCATAGGGACTCAGAGAGACTGAAATGCTAACCAACCAGAGAGCACGAATGGGGCAGACCTAGGCCCCCGGCACATATGTAACAGTTGTGTTGCTGGGTCTCCATGTGGGACTCCTAAAGCAGGGGCAAGGGCTGTCTCTGACTACATTGCTTACCTTTGAATCCCTTTCCCCTAACTGCACAGCCTTGTCTAGCCTTAATAGAAGAAGACACACATAATCTTATTGCAACTTGATATGCCAAGGCTGGTTGATATCCACGGGAAGCTTCCTTTTTTGGAGGAGAAGGGGGGGGTACATGTGGGGGAGGGGTTGGGGAAGGGGATGGAGAGGGATTGGGAGTAGAGGAGGGAGGGACATCAGTGATACAGATGTAAGTAAATACATAAGTTAGTAAATTATTAGTTTATATAGACAACATTTTTCATCTCTTTACTTTTACTTTACTCTGTTTCCATTTAAAATGGATTTCTTAGAGATACCACACATTGAATGTGACTTTCCATGTTGACATTCTTGACTTTTAATTACTATATTTACACTGCCTGCATTTGAAATGATTATATTGTTAGGTTAATATCCTCGCTGTTTCTTTAAAAAAATTCTCTTTTTTTTCCTCTGCCTTCTCTGGTTCTAATTTAACTGTTTACACCATTTCATTTTCTTTCTTCTCCCAGCATATAAGTTATAATTATTTTCTGCAATTAGTGGCATGCCTGGTATCTACAGTACACATTTATAACTAGTCTAAGTCTACTTTCATTAATGCCAATGTGCTTCACAGGTAACCCAAGTAACTGAAGTAAGTATTCCCAGCTCTTCTCTGTGTACGTAAAGTGCATGTCTGTCTATGTTATAGCCACCTACTATTATTACATTCAGTCTTTGTTGTTGCTAATGCTACTATTATTACCTTAACATGAACCCTGCAGTGAGTTTGGAAGATGTTAAATTGTGACTCTGTGTTAGAGAAGTCTGGTGTTAAAACTGAATGGTATGAACACTACAACTGGAAGGAGCAGTATAGAATTTTCCACTTGTTTCTGACAAAGGCTTGGCGATTAGGTATTCTATGTGTAGATAGCAGCTTCTAACTTTTCCTTCACTTTGTAGACATTGGTAACTCTTAAGCTATGGTAGGTAGAATTATCTTATCATTAGGAGGACTGAATTTTATCTGTAACTGTTATTTTCCTTTTCTAAAGAGATGCTGTGAACATGAAGAAATATTATCAGGAATTGGAAAGTAGCATTAATGACAATAGTCTTGAACCCATATGGGCTTATGATTTTAGAGGGTCAGAGTTCATAATGTCTGAACAAAGACAAGGCAGCAGGAATAGCTGAGAGCTTACATCTTGATCTGAAAGTAGGCTGAGGAGAGGGCACACTGGGAATGGCATGAGTTTTTGAGACCTCAAACAGCCCTCAGTGACACATTTCCTCCAACGAGGCCACATCTCCTAATCCTTTCCTAATAGTTCCACTAACTGGGAAACAAGCATGGCCTACGGGGACCATACTTATTCAAACTATCAGGTATGATCATTTCAAATTCTGTGTCATTTTACAAATATCTGAGATAGCATTTAATGTAGCCCAGGCTGGTCCTCAATTTGCTGTGTAGCTGAAGATGACCTTGAACTTCTTATTCTTCTGCCACCCTGTCCTGGAGCCCAGTTTATATGGTACTCACATTTGAACCTGGGGCTTCAACAAAACTAGTAACCTAGTGTTTTGTACCAAATAATTAATGAGGAAAAAGATAAGAAGCCTATCTTCACTTTCTTAGTCAACTTAAAAATCACTAGTTTTGGAGGTCACACTTAGTATTAATAAAGCAACTTGGAGGAGGAGAGAGTTTATTTGGCTTATGCCTCCACTACAGTGCTCATCACTGAAGTAAGTCAGGACAGGAACTCAAGCAGGGCAGGAACCTAGAGGCAGGCAATGATGCAGAGGCAAAGGAGAGGTGCTTGCAATACTGGCTTGTTCCTCATGGCTTACTCAGCCTGCTTTCTTATAGAACCCAAGACCACCAGCCCAGGGATGGCATCATGTGCATTGGGCTGTGCCTCTCACATTCCTCTCTAATTACAATGCCCCGAAAGGCTTCCCTGCAACTCAGTCTTATGGAAGCATTTTTTTCCATTGAGGTTTCCTCCTCTTAGATGACTCTAGCTTGTGTCAAGCTGACATAAAACTAGCCATGATAACAGCTACACAATACATTATTAGCTTCCCACTAGTTTTGCTGTAGATAACACCTCCACTGTGTGGGTAATGATAAGCAGTTGCTTGGGGTAATTTTCAGGGACTTGGAGGCCAGTTTTGCTGCCAACCTTTGGAACTGTAGATGTCAAATGGATTGGCACCTTATATGTCTGCCACTTGCTGCTTAATCTTTTGTTCAGATACTCCCTGAGATCTGCAAATGGGCATACTGATCATTCATGTTGTGTTTTGTTTCAGAACTGGACTTGCCTAGTTCCTTCTTACATTAAGGTTAAAGATGCGATGATAAGAAATACCAAACTGTAAAAGGAGGAAGGAGAGTTAGCACCCAGGTTCCTTGAGGAAAGATCTTAACATCACTCCCCTCGAGAAGTCTCTTTCTCCTTCATTATTACTATGCTATACCATAGCTACTCAATCTCTTAGATTTGAGAAGCTGACTTGCAAGCAAAACCACTTCTGTGTTCCTGAGACACTAAGTTTTTCTTGTCCCATCTCCCTGTTTCCTGGGTCAATGACTTTCTCAGCTAATAGCAGAATTGGACACTTTTATTGGATAAAATATATGATTGTGGTTCTGAAGTTAGCTTTTGTCTAGATAGACTGTTATTTTCTGGCCTTTTAGTGTGCTTTGTGTTATTTTGGCTGATAGTAGGGTGTGCTACATGCTAAATCTGGTAATAGGCTTTTACTGTGAGTTTAAGTGAAGGTTGAAGACCTTCTGGGTTTGAGTCTAGACAGTCCAGCTTTGTTGGATATTTCCTCTAACTGTTGTAACAGAGGCCTCTGGTTTTTTGTTTGTTTGTTTTTTGTTTTTTTTTGTTTTTGTGTATGTTTTTTGTTCTTGTTCTTGTTGTCTTTAAGCTTCTCTGAGAACTTTTTGGTTTTTTTTTAAATTAGGTATTTTCTTTATTTACATGTCAATTTCTTCTTTCCCAGTTTCCTCTCCAAAAAACAAACAAACAAACAAACAAAAATAACAAGAACAAACTTCTGTTGCCTCCCCCCTCCCCATGCCTGCTATCCCACCCTCTCCCACTTATTGGCCCTGGCATTCCCCTACACTGGGGCACAGAACCTTCACAGGGCAGAGGACCTCTCCTCCTATTCATGATCAGCTTTGCAATCCTCTACTATACACATGCTGCCAAAACAATCAGTCCCACCATGTATAGTCCTTGGTTGGCGGTTGGGTCCCTGGGAGCTCTGAGGATACTAGTTAGTTCATATTGTTGTTCGTCCTAAGGGGCTGCAAACCCTCCAGCTCCATAGAACCTTTCTCTAACTCCTTCACTGGGGACTGTGTACTCAGTTCAATGAATGGCTGTGAGCCTGTATTAGTCAGGTACTGTCAGAGCCTCTCAGGAGATAGCTATATTTAGACTGGCTTGTCCTTCCTTCAGTCTGCTCCATAGTTAATCTCTGCAACTCCTTCCATGGGTATTTGATTCCCCCTTTTAAGAAGGAATGAAATGTCCACCTTTTGGTCTTCCTTCTTCTTAAGTTTCTTGTGGTTTGTGGGTTGTTCTTCCTGTATTCTGAACTTCTGGGGTAATAACCACTTATCAGAGAGTGCATACCATGTGTGTTCTTTTGTGATTGTGTTACCTCACTCAGGATGATACTCTCTAGATCCATCCATTTCCCTAAGAATTTCATAAATTCATTGTTTTTAATAGCTGAGTAGTATTCCATTGTGTAGATGTACCACAGTTTCTGTATCCATTCCTCTGTTGAGGGACATCTGGGTTGTTTCCAGTTTCTGGCTATTATAAAAAAGGCTGCTATGAACATGGTGGTGTATGTGTCCTTATTACATGTTGGAGCATCTTCTAGGTATATGCCTAGGAGTGGTATAGCTGGGTCCTCTGGTAGAACTATGTTTCTCTGTGTAGCCCTGGCTGTCCTAGAATTCACTCTGTAGACCAGGCTGACCTCAGAAATCCACCTGCCTCTGCCTCCCCAAGTGCTGGGATTAAAGATGTGCACCACCACTGCCCGGCTCCCTGAGAACTTAAACAGGAGATGTGTCTTGTGTCATCCTCAGTTGTAAACTACTGTTACACTGGAGCTTGTTGACATGGTGCTGTGGGAGGATGGAGGAAAAGAGAGGGTCTGAGCTCTGTAAATACGGTGGTACAGTGGAAGGAAAGGTCTGAGTACCTGAGCCACACGTACACACTCATGTAAGTTGATTCCAACTGCTATTCTTTTGCATTTTGTATCTGTAATTTTGAGGGTGGCTGTTTACTGCACCCTCATCCCATGTCCTTGATTTTTCTGATTCATCTATGAAAAACTATTGACTTTTAGTTTGCCTGGTCTTCATCTTGTCTATGAGGAAAGGGACAGACAATGCTGCAGGACTTTTTTCCTACTCACTTCCGAAATTTAAATAAGAGTTGGCTCTTGTAGCATAAAACTGTATAGCCAAAATCCAACATCATCTAGAAATAAAGGTAGAGAGAAATTTGTGGCTTACAGTGGGCAAGAAGAAAATGGCGCTGCTTACAAATCAGTGCCATTAATGAATACAGCATATGGGGGTTTTAATCAGAGAGCCTGTACATTCTCATAGAGGATAGCACTTTAGGATGGGACACATACCTAAGCACATTCAGCTAAGAAACTCATTTCTGAGCATTCTCATATGAAGATCATAGCTCAAGAAGAAAGGTGGAAGACACATTTTTGGGCTTAGCTCAAGGTCATAGAATGCATGTTTGAAAGTTTAAAATATGAATGGGGGACTGATGAGATAGCTCAGTAGGTGAAGCTGAGTCTGGGCTCCAACCCTCGTGTAAAAAGTCAAGCATGGTGGTGCATGCCCTAATCCTATCACAGGGAGACAGAGACTGGAGGAACCTGATGGCTCACTTGAAAGCTAACATAGTTAATTGGTGAGCTCCATGTTCAATGAGAGCTTCTGTCTCAAAAAACAAAAAAGGTGGAGAGCAGTGAAGACCTCCAGTGTCAACTTCTAGCCTTGGTACATGTGTGCACACATACACACCACACAGACACACACACACACAGACACACACACCACAAACACACACACATACACACACACACAGACACACACACACACACACACACACACACACACACACACACCATAAGTATATAAGGAAAACTGTGGCCAAGAACACTTGAGAGTATCCTCAAATTTCTCTAAAAAGTTTCAACTGAGAAACAGGAAAGGGCATTTTGAAAGTGTGTTAATAAAGGGTTTTGCCCCTAAAGGCATCTATCTGACTTACACACTTATCTTCAGATATTTCACTGTTTCTTCCTGGAGAGTTTGAAGGTGAGTCATTTTCCTGAAACTGCCAGAACTCCTTCCCCAATGAGGAAGCAAGCTAGGTTTTAGGTTCGCTTAGGGTAGCCTAATGCCATGTCTCTGACTCCCATCATAAGTGTTTCACTTTAAGGCTCATGTAATTATGACATAAGCCATGAATCAAATCAGTAAAGTTGACCTCACTAAGTTCTTTAGCCTGGAAAATATAGACATAGTGTCCTGGAGAATCCAGGCCAAAGCACTGCTGTGTCAACAGGTCAACTGAGAAAATAAGGAGAAAGGGATGCTGCTGTCATAGCTTACTATAAGGATTAAGATGTTGGTGGCATTGAAAGGATCTCTTTCCAGACTGTACTATGACCACAGAACACTGAAGACATGCCTGGAATCTGGACACCAGTTAATGGCCTCCCCAACTAATAATTCCAGTGCAACATCAGGAATATTACATCAGCATTTGGAGTTGAAATTCAGATGGGAGACCTGTACTAGTTGTTCAGAGACTAGTACTTAGGCAGTCTGACACTGACCACTGACTGACAGTTCCTCCTAATGAAAATCCATGCTTTTAAGCATTTGGTAGGAATTCAGTAAGAAAGTACTTTTCTTTTTTTGCTTGAATATACCTGGTCCATTGATTCTGAACAAGCATGGATTAGAAGGCTGGTGACATTAGCAGCCAAATGACTAGGCTAAGAGACTGGCTTTTACAGTCAGATGAGAGCACCTAGGAGCTAAGTCAGGTACTATAACATGCTGCTTAGCAGGGGATGAGCTTTTATTTCTACAACACAGACATTCTGGTATTGGTCATATTGCCAGTGGCTGCTCATCTAACAGATCCTGTTGTAAAAGGGAATGAACACACACAAATGAATGCCTTCAAATCTTTGAACTTACTTCACAGGTCAGAGGCTGGTAAAACTCTTGTTTCTTCTTTTCTTGACACCCTTTTGTGCCGTATCCCGTCTTAGATAGACCGTCTCAGTAGTCAATAGTATGTGGTTCTCATGCTGAATCAAACTCAGTCTTTCCTTCCACTTGGGACTAATATAACCCAAGGCTTCTCAGAGGGAATCTAAGCTGTACTTAGAAGAAAGCTGAATGGGACCTTTGCTGTCAGTTCTGATCTGTTTCAGAGGAGACACAGGTTCTTTCTATACCGCTGTCTCTGCAAGGTTTGAGCATTCCGTCTTGCCCAATTCCCTTCTGATTGCAGAAGTCATGCGGATTTGGTTCACTGTGACCATGACAAAGGCTGATGGAGCCCTTGCCTGAAGTGTCTTCTTCCTTCTGGTTAGCTGGAGGCGATTGCCAGCAAGGCAGCTGGCTTCCTGTTGTATAATTCCTCTTCAACTGTAAGTCTGTAGCTGAACACCTCAAAGATAACCTCTGATTCTGTAGCCAGCTTTTGGCCTTTTCTCTGGATACAAGGATGGGATGATCTAGCTACCACATGTTTTAAGACTTTTATTTGGTCATATACATACATGTATATATATTTACTTCAGGACAAACTCTTATAGCAAACAGAATTATTCTTGATACAAAATTCTTTTACATTTTTCCTTCATTGACACATGTGGCAAATGCTTTTAGTACCAGTACTCAGAATGCAGAGGCATGGGGATCTCTGTGAGTTCACTACCAGCACAGTCTCCATAATGAATTCTAGGATGGACAGGGATACAGATCGAGACCTTGTCTCACAATTTTTTCCTCACCAGAATGACTTCATGATTACAACTTCCTTCATATTTTATCTATTACCTTACTTATTGCTTTTGTTATTCTTATTTTGATACATTTCCTTAAATTTATATTTTGAAACAAGACTTAAATAAGACTTTAAATTAGACAAAAATTAGACAAAAATTGGTATTTTATTCAACGAAAGAACATTGTTTCTTATATTTTCTTATTAAAACATGTTTTAGTCTTGTATTATTTCACACATGTTTACATGCACTAGTGGGACTTTTAAACTCTTTTTTAAAATATTTTTTCCTTTTATTGAAAATAGTTTTTTCCCTTACATAATATATCCTGATTATGTTTTCCCCTTCCTTTCTACCTTCCTTCTCCTCCACTCCCTTTCTGTTGCTCACTAGAAAACAAACAGGCTTCAAAGGAATAATGATTACAAAGAAGAAGAATATTTCTAAGGTATAATAATTCTAAAGAAAGATAGTAATTCTAAGGAATAAAGACAAAATATAAGATAAAGCAAAAACTAACACAACAAAGTTGGACAAGGCAAAGAGAAGACACAATGATCCAAGACCCATTTGGGTTCACACACAGGGATCTCATAAAAACACTAAACTAGAAATAATGTTTATAACCAGAAGATCTGGTGCAGACCCATGCAGGCTTTGTGCATGTTGCCTCAGTCTCTGTGAGTTTATGAGTTTTGATCATGTTGGTATAAAAGTCCTTGCTTACTTGGAAGATATAGAATAAAGGCCTAGAAGCAACAGACAGGTCATATTAGAACAGGGAAGTAGAACAGATAGCTATGGATGGGTGGAAAAGGAGCTAGAGCAGGAGAATGGAGAGGGGAAATGATGAGTGGGATAAGGGAGAAGAGAGGGGTTAAGGGAGGGAATATGGGAGAGGCAGCTAAATTTAGGGCCATTTGAGGGGTTTGTTGGTAGAGTTAGATCTTGGGATATGAGAACCTGCCATACTGATTGTCATGGTGGTTGTATAAGCTCGCACTCCCTCCAGCAAAGGATGAGTGTTCCCCTGACTCCATATGCTTGCCAGCATGAGCTGTCACTGGTTTTATTGATCTTACATTCTGATTGGTGTATGATGATATTTCAAAGTAATTTTGATTTGCATTTCCTTGATGACTAAGGATGTTGAACATTTCTAGGTGGTTTTGACCCACTTGAGTTTCCTCTTTTGACAATTCTCTGTTTAGATCTCTATCTCATTTTTAATTGGGTCATTTGTTTTCTTGATATTTAGTGGGTTTTTTCATAATATTTTTACTGAATATTTGGGAAGTTCACAACATGAATCCCGAGGACACTCTTTTCCCAGTCATCCCAAGCCTGGCCCCCTACCCTTGTTGTATACCTCCATCCCCTGGGAAAGGATGAGGAAGAGGAAGAGGAAGAAGAAAAAGAAAAAGAAAAAAGAAGAAAGGAAATAAAGACAAAAAATAAGAAGAAATGAAGAGATGAGGAAGAAGAGGAGAAGAGCAGGGAGGAGGAAGAGAAACAAGACTAATTTCTGTTGTCCATAGACTCAGTGGAGCATGGTTAAACACTGGTGGCCAGCCTCTTAAAAACTACTGATTCATTCCTGATCCAATCCCTACCAGGAGAGAGTTTCGCTTCAGCATCTTTATCACAATTTTAAAGAGTTTTCTTTGGTGACTTTCTGTGTAGGCTGTTATGTTTTGGGGAGGTACAGTGGGGTAGATGTAGGGGTTGTTGCAAGAGCCTTCTATGTTCCTCTTTCTCAACTGTGAGTCTGTAGCCATCCATGTGATGACAGATGTAGTTTCCTTGCCCATTATAGTTAGTCGGAATGTGAATCATGGATGTATACATGATTCTGGAGACTACAGGGACCACAAACATCCACATAATGTCTGGTGTCAGCATATATCCTGGACATCAGCACACTCTCTGGTGTCAGTACAGACCATAGTCATCAACATGACACTCTGCCATAGTAGGAACATAGACCCAGACATGGCCTTCTATGGCAGTATGAACCCAGGTATCACCACGGCCTCAGGAGGCAGCACAAGCCTCTCCCACCAATGTGGCCCACATAGGCAGCACAGTCCATGGACATAAACATGGATTCAGGTTATCATACACACCTTGGACATCCACATGGCTTTTGGTGGTAACATGAGTCATGGCCATCAACATAGGCCCCAGCTGCAGTAAGACCATGGACTCAGACATGGTCCTCTGGGACAACACTAACCCAGACATCACCATGGCCTTAGATAGCAGAGCAGTCCACTAACATTAGTATGACCTTGGCAACAACATGGAACTAGACATGAGCATG
The DNA here is from genome assembly GCA_019843815.1 of Montemys delectorum. Classification (NCBI taxonomy): domain Eukaryota; kingdom Metazoa; phylum Chordata; class Mammalia; order Rodentia; family Muridae; genus Montemys; species Montemys delectorum. The sequence goes on from JADRCD010190051.1 coordinate 20,485, forward strand.
GACTCAGCTATCAGCCGAGACCAAGGATAGCTGTGTGGCTTTCAGTGCTACCTTAGACCAGGGATATCAACACGGCTCCTGGCTGCTGTAGGACTTCAGACATCCACATGAACCTCAGGCTTCAATATGGCCTGGGACAGTAGACCACAAATACCTAAGTGCTCTCCAGGCACAGCATGGAGCATAGAGGTCTTTCAAGGAGATCTACCCCAGAAAAGAATCCATTCTTTATCTTGGACATTCTGTTGTTGCCCAAGGTGATTGTGAGGCTGAGCAGAGGGTTCAGGGGCTGAGTTGGAGTGCAAGCTCCAAGCTGTAGGCCCTACTCAGCAATGACATGTTTCCCCATCCATCCCAGATTTCTCTCACACCTATCACTGCCATTGTGTCTCTAGTTCCATCTCTCTCTACTGCTCACTCACTGCTCCCAGTTCTTCATTGCATATACATTTGTCATAGTGGCATTGGAAAATGTATCATATAACATGCAATATATATGAGGCCTGGCCCATCTCTGAGACTTATTTCAGATACCCCACTGTTGCCAGAATTATGGTGATCTAGCAGCTCTGGTTCTGCAGAACTGACTCCTTCACACTTCCAGCATCTGTAGATGGGGTAAATGTTGGGGTAGACTGGCTCAAAAGTATTAGATCTGGGCACAGGTGGTAGCTGAGTTGGTCAGGCTTGTGACCTGGTGGGACCCAGGCTAGCTTCTGCAGCAGTCTATCAGGGCCCAAACATGTAATGTTTATATGATATAAGTTCTCTATTGAATGTGTAACTAGAAAAATCCCACTCTGTAGGCTGCTGCTTTGGCCAAATGACAGTGTCCTTTGCAGTGCAGAAGCTCTTTAGTTTCATGAGGTCCCATTTATTAGTAGTTGATCTTAGTTTCCGTGATAAAAATGTTCAGTTCAGAAAGGCTGTTCTCTTTGCCAATGAGTTCAGGCTATTCCTCCCTTTCATTTCTACTCTCTCACTTTACTTTTATAAAGTGTGTTCAGTTTGATGTTGAGGTCTTTGACGCATTTATGGTTGAGTCTTGTGTGAGATGATTGATAAGCCGGGTCTATCTGCATTGTTACTCTCAGAAGTCCTATTGAACAGCCCCATTTGTTGAAAGTGCTGTGCCCCCAGTGTGAATTTCTGGCTTCTTTATCAAAAATCAGGTGTATTGGGGTGTGGTGTTTATATCTAAGCCTTCAGTTTGCTTCTGCTGATCAACGTGTCTATTTTTGTGCTAATACCATGGTGGTTTTAGTACTATAAATTGAAATCAATGACGGCAATACCTCCTGCAGTTCTTTTACTATTTAGGATTGTTTTAGTTATCCTATTTTTTTTTTGTATTTCATATGATGCTAGAAATTATCATTTCAAGATCTGTGAAAAATTGTGTGGGGATTGCATTGACTCTGTAGATTGCTTTTAGTAAGAAGGCCATTTTTATTATGCTAATCCTACTAATCAATGATCATGGGAAATCTTTCCATCTTCTGATATCTTCTTCAGTTTCTTTCTTCAATGTCTTGAAGGTTTTTGGTTTTTATTAGATATTTTCTTTATTTACATTGCAATTTTTATCCCCTCTGAAACCCCTCCATCCCAACCCACCCTCTCCCACTTCCCTGTCCTGGCATTTGCCTACACTGGGGCATCAAGCCTTCATGAGCCTAAGGGCCTCTCCTCTCATTGATGTCCCACAAGGCCATCCTCTGCTACATATGCAGCTGGAGCCATGGGTTCCCTCCATGTATACTCTTTGGTTGGTGGTTTAGACCCTGGGAGTTCTGGGGAGTACTAGTTGGTTCATATTGTTGTTCCTCCTATGGGGTTGCAAACCCTTTCAGCTCCTTGGATTCTTTTTCTAGCTCTTCCATTGGGAACCTTGTGCTCAGTCTAATGGATGGCTGAGAGCATCCACTTCTGTATTTGTCAGGCACTGGCAGAGCCTCTCATCTTAGGGATTCATCCCAAATACAGTTACCAAACCCAGACACTATTGTGGATGCCAACAAGAGCTTACTGGGAGGAGTCTGATATAGCCCCCTTTCTCTCTCTCTCTCTCTTTCTTTCTTTCTCTCTCTCCTTTTCATATAAGGCCTTCACTTGCTTGGTTAGAGTTACCCCACAATATTTCTTATTATTTGAGGCTATTGTAAAAGGTATTATTTCCCTAATTTCTTTCTCAATTTATTTGTCATTTGTATATAGATATACACACTTGAGATGGAAATAGCATACAAAGGGATGTTGTTTTCATAATGGGCTTTAAAATGGTCAATGTTATTATCAGCTCACAGTTTGGAGTCCAAGGAGATCAGGCATAGAACACAAGAAGGCATTCCTCAGCCCCAGAGACACTTTTATATTCTCCCCTCTGTCTCTGTCTCTGTCTATCTCTCTGTCTCTATCTGTCTCTGTCTCTCTAACTCTCTCTCTCTCTCTCTCTCTCTCTCTCTCTCTCTCTCTCTCTCTCTGTGTGTGTGTGTGTGTGTGTGTGTCCTTTGGTGAAGAGTCACAATCTGACAATAATAGAGGAAGCAACTCTCCTCCAGGATGAACAACATATTTCTTTATTAGAAAAAAAAAACAGCCCAGTTAAAATGAGACTTAACTATTTACACAGATAAAGATTTTGGCTCTGACATTTTTACAGCATTGAAAGTGTCACACTACCTACCTGTGGGTTCCAGAATATAAAATCTGACCTGGAGGGACCCTGCCCTCCCTGTCAGAGCTGCTTATCTTTATCCAAACCTCCAAGGTAGATGTTTCCCAAACCCCAAACTTGAAACTACTGGCAGCCAGTACTTCAATTTCTCTTAACTAACTAGACTTCATCTGAAGCCTTTTATGTTCATATCTTTATCCCAAGATGGAAGCCACAGTTTCTGGTCTACTGGTAGCCCACAAAGAGACTGTCTTTCACCTTCATTTTACAGTCATTTCCTCCCAATGCAAACATTCCTTCCCTCCTGGAAGGGAGACGATCATGAAACTCGGGAGAAAACAAACTTCACAAGTCTAGGAAAGTTGAAATATGATCTATATTCCCCTCCTGCCAATTTAGAGACATCATAAACATTTGCAGGGGAGGGGTGGGGACAGGGGGCACTCTGATCAGCTAAACTGCTAAGCAGAGATTCTTGGCCCAGTTGAGCTGCCAGTAAATTATGCAGGTTGCTCCAGGGCTGCAGGATTTGTGAGTCATCACTCTGTTAGGGTGGGCTTTTGGGTGATGCAATTACTTTTGAGTCATCCTTGCTCTTTTAACCCTTTACCCACATGCCTGTCAGCAATCCCAGTAAAAGAAAATAAAAATAAAAAAATAAACCTCACTGGTTCACCAAGTTGGACTTTGATAGAATTGTTACTTTGGTCTATTGTAGGTTCCCTATACCCCAGAAAAATTCCCACACAATCACCCTCACCCCTAGACTTCAAGATTAAAATGCAGTCTTGGGTCCATGGCTGGCCTTGAGCACTTTTCTGTCCTATTCATTTTGTTATGGTGAGTATTAGCTGATTCAAGAGTTCAGCACTGTTCATTGGTTTCAGGAAACCTCTGAATAAAAGGTTTGGGATATCTGCCAAGTTCTGGTAGAAGCCTGATGACAAAGCAGAAGCAGTGAGTCAGCCCTCAGGAAGATACTCCTTCACTGGCTCAGGCCTCTTTTCCAGCAGTACAGGGTCAGTTTGGGACATGCTACCCTTCTTCCTTGCCTGTCTTGTTAGGAGTTGAGCAACACATTCCCCGGTGCCTTTGAGCAGGATGTCTCAAGCTAAGTTGTCAATCTGTGGCTAAATGATTGGGATCACATCTAGGTGAATGTAGAGCCCAAAACAAACATAGCTAACAAATAAAAGATCTGAGAGAGATTTACTATCTATTGGAAGTAAGAAGAGCAAAGGAATTATTTACAAGACAACGACCACCTTGAACAATGGAAGCCTGAGAGAAGCCTGCACATAGTAAATAAAAAAGCACTTCAGAGGTGAGGAACATTCCTGAGCATGCTCAGTTAAGAATTGCCTCCTTGAGCATGCTTAGTTTAAGTTCACAGCTCTAGAAGGAAAGGTGGTGGACACAGTTTTGAGGATTTAGTTTAAGATTATGGAGAAGTTAAAACAGTAGGCAAGAACACATCTGGACTTTCCTTTGGGCTTATCACGTCATAAAATTGATGGACAAGGAACACTTCTGGATATGTTCAGTGTTTTCCAAGTATTTTAGCTGAGATCAAGTAGAGGAGATTTGCCTCTAGAGATGCCCGCCCTCCTTAGTGGTTAAAGCTTCTTGAAACTGTTTCCATCGTTGGGAGACACATGATTCTGATACTCCAGTTAGCCAACTTCTCTTCCCATTCCCAAGCCCTGACAACTGATGTGTCTCAGAACGTTGTGTTGTTTAGGAGAAGGGATGGAGACAGAGTTTTGCTGTATAGCTTGAGAACCTGGGGACTGGGCCTGGCTTAGTAGACCAGGGTTTCCTTGAACTTGTAGTCTCTTTTTTCTGTCTCTCAAGTGCCAGGATTACAGGTGTGTGCCCACATGTTCAGTGGTTTACATCTTTTAAAAGAACTACCTGTGGGATTAGGGGGCTATTAATTGTTAGCAAAGATTTACAACAACAATAATGTTAGCAAAGAGTTGGTCAGAAAAGATCATCTGTTTACAGCTGTCTGTGTGCTTTCAAACTACAATGGCAGGGGCACAGGCTGTGTGAGACTTTCATCACTCTGTACTGTGGCTTGGCAGGAGGCTATCACTCAAGATGCTGCTAGAATTCACCACTGTGTCAAATGATATATGGTTATATCCCACTTGCCTCCCCATTCTTTTTCACCCTCTTTTCCTCTCCCATCTTTCACTCCCAACTCTCTGATGTTCTTCTCCCTACCCCTCCTTTTATTTATTATTTATTTTATTTTACTTTTTTACTGGTTACTTATTAATGAAGTCAGTAAATCTATTAAGGCACAAAGGAAAGACAATACAAAAAGGAGAAATGTGCATGTAATACCACATTTTCAGGTACAAGGGAGTATAAACTGTTTCATGATTGTTACCAATAGTCTCATTGTGTAAAACCCCATAGTATCTTATCAACATAACTAGACTAAATAATTATGCCAAAATTTCCTGCTCATGGGAAAGCAATGATTAAGAAATTTCAAACAGATTTGTCTTTATGGCTAAATTTCTTCACAAAAATAAAAAATTGCAACCAAACAATTTGGGAGTAGCTCCTTCACTAGCCAAGCAAGGAAAACTATTTGACAACAGTAAGTTGACTAAGTTGCATTGACTGCAGCAGCTACAGAGATGTCAGGAGAAAAACTTAACGAGGCTTCTGGGGATGACAGTTGCTGGGCATCAAGGACACTAAGCACAGCATAAACAGTAATTAAGAGAAAAGACAAGTGACTTAAGAGTGACTGTCATCTCTTGACCAGCTCATAGGTTCTACCGAAATTGTCTAGTTTGTATCTATTTGGGGACTTGGAGCTAGTTTGAAAGTTATTAGAGAGTAAACATTTATAAATAGCCTATGTGGAGCAACTAGAGGTGAGAATTTTCAAAGAAGCTGGAAAAAAACCAACAATGAATTTATTACAACCTGAGGCGGAATATGCTATGCTAGACTCAGTGGCAATACACATACACAAGCCAGTGAAAACCTGTGGTGGGTGAATTTGTAAATCTGGAAATAATTTAAGATGTTTAGAGCCTGTGCTTTTTTATGGTGTTATCAGCAGATATTCTACCATGTGCTATTGATTCAATATGTACAGGACTGAAATGCTTAAATGCTTAACTTCCATGGACATATCCATAGCTAGATCTATGGATTTTTATCATTAAGCATGTAATTAAAGCTGAAGTTGGGCTGTGATGTTTTTATTTTAGGGTTAAGACAATTTTTTTGAGAATTGTCTTCAGCCATGACTAATCCTGAAAATCTTTGGAAATTAGTTTTGTTGCAGGCTTGCTAGCATTTTCTTATGAATCCTACGTGAAACTACAACTCCAACTAGCATTCTCATGACAAACTTAGGTTGTGAGTAAAGTCATGACAACAATTAGAGTAATTTGAATGTTTGGATTCCTTCCACAAAATCAAAATACTCAGCTAAAATGTGCTTGTGAATTTACATCAGTGTTTAGTGTTGCTTATTGGTGGGAGAAGGTTTTCTCAGTGATAAACTGCTTATTCACCTTTGAATTGAAATTCTCAGTGATGTGAAGTCTTTATTTCCAGTGTTGCCAATAGAGAAATGAAAATAAAGTGGAATCTGCATTCAGTTACAAACATGCATGCAGGTTCGTAGTGTGGTATATAGAGATCTCATGCTAGTCTTTGTTTTTGTTCAGTTGTCTGTCTGTCTGTTGGATCTCACTACAGAGGCAAAGGAAAATTCCCTAGGTCAAAATTCCTTTCAATTGAAAAATTGAGGTGCTTTCACTTAAACTTGAATTTGAAGTCACTCATCTACAATTTGATGTTAAGCTAAAAGATGTATATTGAGAGAGGAATTTAACAGAGTTCCCTACATGCTTTTCACACAATCAAAATATTCAATTAAAATGTGCTTGTGAATTTACATCAGTACTTAGTGTTACTTATTGGTTGGAGAAGGTTTTCTCAGTGTTAAACTACTTATTTACCTTTGAATTGAAATTCTCAGTGATCTGAAGTCTCATTGCTGATAACATTAACAGATGTTAGTGATAACCACATTTGATCCCCACTTGGGTGATGTACTATCTGTTTCTCAGAGAAATGCACTCTCTCATTACTATGCCTATATATTTAAAAAGCAGCACTTGGTAATTGTATTTTAAAGTTTGTCAAAAAAAAAAAAAAGAAAGAAAGAAAGAAAGAAAACCCAAACAAACAAACCAAAAAACCGTGCTTTTTGGTCTGTGAATTCAAAACATTGACTATCCTACAATACTTCCTAATCCCCGATTAATACATCTCTCAATTGCTTATATGTTAGGAGATGGCATAAACTTCTCAACAAAAGAAGCTCTAGGCACAGTAAATTGTAAATGTAGTTTTTGTCTTGGAGCTTTACTGCTGAATAAGTTTACCCTTTCTAGTTCTTTCTGAACTCTGGCTGGCTGGCTTAACTCAGGTGTTCTGGCTCAAAATTCCTCTCCAAGTTGACTGATTCAGACTGGCTTCTCTCAGCTTCTCACTGAATTGTTCTGCTTGGCCTCAAACTAACTCTGGCCATCTGTTCATCTGCAAAACTGTCCCAATAAAACCTCTCTCTCTGTGTGTGTCTCTGTGTCTGTCTGTCTGTCTGTCTGTCTCTGTCTCTGTCTCTGTCTCTGTCTCTCTCCTCTCTCTTGCTCTTAAGTAGGCTCTCATTCCTGTGCTATTCTTCTTAGAGTTGGCTGTATCCTCACTCTGACACATTCTGTCAAATCCTTCTTTGATTTGTCACTTTGTCTGTCCCTCAATTAGATGTCACTTTCAAACCATGGCTGCTTCCTTCTACAAACTAACCTTACTTTCATTGTTGGGGATTTAAGATGTGTACTAAGGGTGTGTCTGTATTCCAGCCAGACCACATAGACCTAAAGATCTTTGGATGTAATCCCTGCCAGAGCATCCAGAGCACCCATGTTTCTGGATTAAAATTCCTCTACAGTCAACAAACTTCAAAGACCCTTGTGTCTTATAAATAGAACAAAGAAAACTCTTAGAGGTGGACCAGCTAGTCAAACTTGCTCTGTACAAAATGTGGAACATAAGCAAAATAATCTCATTACCCACACATTTGATTAGTTCCTGGGACTGCCAGGACAAAACACCATAACTGGCAGCTGAAGACAATAGAAAGTTATCTTTCCACAGTTCTGGAAACTAAAGGTCTGAAATCAAGCTGTTCACAGGGCTATACTTCCACCTCAAGCTTCTAAGACGCCTCCTTCCAGCCCTTTTCTGGCTGTTGACTTTCAATAGCACCTTTACCTTCCTTGCCTTGCAGCTGTGTCATTCCATGCTCTACCTCTGTTGTACAGGACCTTCTTCCTGTGTGTCTCAGGGTCAACACCTCTGTCTGTAAAGACACCAGTCATATTGGACTGATGGTCCATCTTCACTCAACATGACATCATCTCAGTTTACCTACAATGACCTTCTTTCCAAAGCCAGGCATATGTTGAGGATGTAGATGAACAAAGACTGAAGGATGAGCACTGTTTAGCTCATCATGACTCTTCAGTGTGAGGAGGAAATGCATAGAATGTTGCTCTACTGGAAAACTTCTGGACGCAGAGTTGGCCAGATCTTAAGATTTTTATAGATCACCAAGACGAAACCAGTGTACTCGGTAGGGGCCTTATCCAAGGGAGGCAAAAGAGACAAAGGTAGAATGCACAACTTGGAGCCATATGTTTTATAGATGGAAGAAGAAACAACCAGACAAGGAATTCTGGTAACCTAGCTGCTGAAACAGAGAAATATATTGTCCCTTGGACCTTCCAACAAGAACATAGGCCTGCTGACACTTTGATTTTTGCCTCAATATAAGTTGTTTCAGATAGATTTGTAATACCCCAAACTACATGCTATTTTAAATCACTAAGTTGACAGCAATATGTAATGGCAGTAATAGGAAGCTAATACCCCTTAGTACTTGTGGATATTTGTTTTAGACCTCCATGGGTACCCAAATCTTTGGATGCTCAAGTCTCTTATCTATACTGTTAGTATTTATGTATAATTTAACTAATCATCCTGTGTACTTTGACCTATCTCTAGATTACTTATACTGCATTGTAAAGATTTTCGTATTGTATTATTTTTGGAATAGTGATGTAAAAATTGTGCCTATATTATGTATAAATGGGGTAATTTTTATGAATCCTTGATTGAACCCGTGGTTGTGAATCCCATGTAGGAAGGAAAGTTGATTAGGCTAGTTTTCCAGTTGGTGGGTGAAACTGGAGAAAGACAGGAAGTGTGTCAAGAAGACAAGACAGTGCAGGGATGAATGTCTTCTGCTTCAAATGAGATCTCAGACAGAGAAAGCACATGTTTCAGCTCCATTACCACAATAAGTTATGCCATTTTAAAGGCAGGTAAATTCTCACTTGGGAGGGGGATTCTAAATAAATGGATACATGTTTGTAGAGAAAGGGTGGTTTTGTTTTTTTTTTTAAATCACAGAAGTGCACTTATAAGCAATTGTTCAGATTCAAAGCACTCTCAAGTAATCATTGTTCTTTTAGTATGTTTCTCCCTTCCCCCTACCAAGGATACTTCCTTTCCTTCCAGAACATAATAAAACAATATAAGTCCATCCTGGTGGTTCAGACCTGTAATCCTAGCTACTCTGCAGGCCAAATCAGGGGGATGAGTACAAAGCCTCCTAGAGTACAAAGTGAGTCCAATACCAACGTGGACAACTTGATAAATGGGTGTGGGTATAGCTGAGTGAATGTAGGGTACTTACCTAATTCATGGATAAGTCCTTGGGTTCAATATCTAGTACCCAGAAAACAAAAGCAAACTAAAGCTGTATAAATTTCCCAAAATATTGCATATGGGAACAGTTTAGGGACTACTTTTGTTTGCAGAACCAAGAAATATTTGGAGCTAAAAAAAATGTTTGATAGGTAGAAATCCTCCCTAGAGGAAAGACAAAAAGTATGTTAGCCTAAGATTATAAAAAAGCAGTTCCAAACGGAGACAAAGATGACAAAGTCTCCTTGCTATCACTTAAGCCAGATTTGCCTAGGTTAAAAATAAATGATTTATTAGCCAGAGAATTCTATCATGATGGCAGACTTCTTAGAAAACACTAATACAGGAGCCATTTCTAAGTAAGACCATACCTTGCCAAAGAGGGCAAAAAAGATCAGCCAGTCAGAAAGGACTTCAGAGTAGCCTTAAAGTTCTAAGTGTTTATTTAAGAGTTAATCAGAGGAGCTACTGGTATACTTAGCATGATTTTAGTTAGAAAACTAATTTAGAAAGAAAAGGAAATTCTAGATTTATGCTCCCAGAGACTTGAACGGAGGCAGTGTGAGTCTTAGTCCTAGTTGGTGAATGAGAGTTGAGAGATAGACAGGTAAGGAGGGTAATTAACTTCTACTCTTTTCCCCCACAAGCTGGATGGCTTACAACATCTGCTAGTCAGCTGAACATTAAATAGCAATGAATAGAATCAGCCACTACAAAGCTGATGTCCTGAAGCTCAGCTTAGCAGTATATAAAGTGGCAGGTCACCCCAGGCTTGGCATATGAGGTTGGGATTTGGAGTGTAGGGGGATCATGTAGATGTTCAGGATAGAATATGTTGAAACAATAGCCTGCCATGAGTGAGCTACTTTTTTCACCAAGGGGATCAAGTACTAAGCAAGAAGACAACTTAGGAGAAGGATTTACTTTTGACTCACAGTATGAGTAGAACAAAGACCTTTGTGGTGGGAAGGCATGGCAGCTGTGATGGCGGGAACACAGCTTGCTAACATCATGGCTGACCACCACAGAAAGGAGAATGCCAACACTCCACATTCCATTTGGGTCCATCCTGCACCCAACCAAGAATGTGGGGTGATGTTACCCACATTCAGAGTGCTTTTTCTCTGGAAATACCTACACAGACACAGCAGAGGCTATGTCTCACCAGCACCCTAAGCATTTCTTAATCCAGTCAAGTTGACAAGTATATTTATACATCATGGGACTCTGGCCCTAGGCTTCATTAGCTAAACTCACTGCCAACCTCAAATCATTCCATGTAATTAAGGGCTGCAGATGATTTTCTTAGGGTAGCACATGACAGTGTTCCTACGCTTGCTTTTTCCTAGTCAGCGTGGGGATATCCCGCATAGAAATGGCTGTTGCTTAATTGCTGAACTAGCATTCAACATGGCTGCTATTGCCCAGAATTGTGACTAATTCTTGCTCTGCTCCCACAACTATCAAGCAAAAGTGGGTCAGCGATCCTCCCACCTGCTCATCAGTTCAACAGAGCTTTGCCCTTATAGCCACTCCTCCACCGGAGGCCTCAGTAACATTCTGACTTGTATTTCAGTCCCATGCCAACTGCCTGATGCAAGTAAGGTAAATATTACCAAACAAAGCTAGATTCCAACACTGCCCTGAGCTCTTCTGAACAAAGCCTGCCTCCTTCTCACCTCTCCTAGCCTAAGTTCCTTTTCTATCCTGTGGAGGAAGGAATATCCTCTCTTCTCCTTTATAGAGACTGCATTTCAGAAGACAACCCCTGCCTGACACTATCCAAGTGTTGCTCAAGGAGGTTTCTGGGGAGTCAGCTGTAAACAAAGCCTTGGTCCCCCTTACTCAGGGATACTACAATCTTCTCCCCAACGGTATGAGCAAATATCTTTTCTTTGGCCCAGCACTTTACTTTCATAGAGATTTCAGGAAAAAATAATTCTAGAATGTAAATGTATTTGCTTGGTCCTTCTTTCAATACACTTCGATCCTAAAAACAAAACAAGCAAACAAAAGACCAGGTTCCTATAACCTGTAGAAGTGCTACGCTCTGCATGCCATTTTCCGTTAACTTTTATGCTCACACCCAATGGGCTGTGTTGATTTCTTAGGTTTGCTGCAATAAATGATAAATGATCATAAACAGAGTGGCTTAAAAGAGCATTGGTTCTTTCAGATCTTGGGGCGGGGATGGTCAGAGTCTAAAGTCCAAGGGCCAGCAGATCCAGTTCTTCCTGGAGTCTCTGTGGAAGGTTCAGCTGTGAGTGTGTCTTCTGGACTATGGTGACTGCTGGCAGTCCTTGGTATACATTCATGAAGGCAGAACGCCAATGGCCGTTTCTAATGTATCATAACCTCCCTCAAAGTATCTCTATGTTAAACCTTCTGCTCCTTTCTCTTGAAATTATGCCTACAATTCGACTTAGGGCCTGTCCTATATGTAGAACAATCTTATTTTATAACCCTTAACTATACTGGCAATATCCTACTTCCAGATAAGTCACTGTTCTCAGGGACACGGGACTGGGACTTTCTTTTTCTTTTTCTTCTCTGAGTTGCTCTTCAACCTACCCAATATCCTTTCTACAGTGGTTTTCCACTAAGCTGCTGACCCACCAGAAAGATCTAGCTGATCATTGGTGCTAGAATTAACTGGAGTATCCCCTCCTGACTTCAAGGTTGAAATGACCATGATCAGACCATGTCTGATGTTTTGAAGACTATTACTACTATCTCACACACACTATAAAATCATACAATTTTTATTTATTTAAGCAGAAATTTTATTTCTGCTTAAAACATTCTCCTCCACCACAAGGTGAATCCCATTCTTAGTTTTCTACCCTAGTATTATCTTTGGCATTTTTATTACATTTATTTAGTGTGTATGCATGTGTTTGAGTGTTCATGTGTTGATCCATCCTTTGGCCAGTGGAGCTAAGTCTTGAGAATTGAAGATTCTATTTCAAAGATCTGTGTGGGGGAAAATAGCACTGTAGGCGTTGGAGCTCAAGAGTAGTGCAGACAAAGCAATTATTTTTTTTATTATTATTAAAACAAGCTGAACTTGAAGTGATGTTTACAGTTAGCTTCATCAAATACAAGTACAGTGAGGGAATATCTGTGCTCTTAAATTTTATTGTCTTTGGCCATGTGAAAAGACCTGAGAATATTCCTTTGAAAAATATTCCTTTCCCACAGAGATAATTTGGACAGGGGAGGGCATTCTATTCATGTTCTTGCTTTCAAGTGAATTCACTTATCATAGCTTAGGCAATTCTGTCTTGAAGGCCACCTTGTGGGAAGAACATTCTGCACTCTGCCCTATCTATAGTTCACTGCAAGTTCACAGCTTTCTTGAAGAGGCTCCCACACTCATGCATGTGTGCACACAGCATGGTGCCAAAGAAAAACTTGTAGGAGTTGGTTTTCACCTAGGATTTGGCTTTCAAGAATCAAACTCAGTTCATCAGGTTTGGTGGCAAGCATCTTTGCCCACTGAGCCATCTTCCCTATGTTTTACCCTATTACAATTTAATGATTGTAATAAGAAAATAATCTGTCTATTCAAAGAATATTTCCTATTTGTAGTCCTTAAACTATAGCAGCCAGACATAGGGAATGACCCTTTGGAATGTGGTTCCCCCACTAGATTTGATGGCAAGATAGTCTGGATCAACCCCAGACTGTTGCTTGACCTGGCAATGACCATGGACATGTGCTTCTTTTGCTCCATAGGAAATGGCAGTTGGGATGCTGCAGCTACTTAGAGAGACTTGTTTAGTTCTCTTGGCCCTGACCCTGGCCCATGGGCATTGCCATTTGATAAATTTCTAACATTGTATGAAAAGACCAGTGGGCACTTAGCATCTAAAAGGAATCATTCCTCACATTGTCCTAGATTTATGGTTTGGGACCTCTTTAGAAGCCATGAGGATGATAATTACTGTCATTCTCAGCACTTCCAGAGCAGAACCTAAATATTTCGGGAAATATTTATTGAATATGAAGTAAGATCTCCTTCTGGAAGAGATGAGGGTAATGAGGACATATGCCAGTCAAGGAAGTCAAGAACACCTACCCTACATTCACCAAGGGAACAAAGGACAAAGTGGCAATATTATTTCCAGTTCCTCTTCCTTTTCACAGACACCTTCTTCCACTTATATTCATATTCCATTGAGGGGGTTCCTTGGCCACCGTGATGACACTCTCATTTGTCCCATTTAAAGAGCTTTAAAGTTTGTTGCATTTCTTGGGATTTGCTTTGGAAAATAATTAAGCCCCTAATGTGAGACTAAGTTAAAGAGAAATTGAAACTAGCCTCTCGGGCTAATTCATGATATGGGAAATTGTTGGGAAAAAAAAAGTTGAGACTAGAACCACATCTAGGACACCGAGGCACAGAGAGGTGTGGTCCTCCTAGTAGGCATTAGATGGAAATAGCTACAAGTAAGGAACAGCATGCTGCCGTGCCTGAAGGTGGTGAAACAGAACCGTGATAGCTCTTATCATTATGAGGATCAAAGTACCCCCAAATACCTAGATGTGTATTTAACTTACCAGCAAGGTAGCCAAGAAATGAGTGGCAGATTTCTAAAGAATGCTTTTCCTATTTCACCTGCCTATATCAGTCTGTGAAAATCGGTCAACTTCACTGGTCCACTAATGAGATCGTTCATTCAAGCACCTATCTGCCCACTGTTCAGTCTACTCACCCATCATTTTACAAACACACAGTGTCTGTGAGATACCGGGAGAAGAAGGAGTTGGAAAGGTGAGCACAACACTGCACTAAAATCACATGAATTTCAACCTTAGGATATCATGATTCTGTAGTTTTTCCCTCAGTAGATGATGAATCTACCAGTTTTCCCATAGCTACAAGAGAAGGGAGATCTGACATGTAGAAGATTCACAATTACTCCATCACACATTATGTGATGGTGAGTAAGTTAATTAAAGTTTTGGGGCCATGTTTTTCCTACTTGTGATAAATAAATCTACTAATGGGAGGTTGCTGTAAGGAATGAACAAATATATACAATTCTAGGATATAGTTTTTGTTTCTCTTAGGTTTTTTGTTTGTTTTGTTTTGCTTTGCTTTGCTTCTTGAGTCTCACATGTCTCAGGCTGACCTCAATCTTGCTAACCAGTGGAGAATGACCTTCAACTTCTGATTCTCCTGCTTCTATTTTCTGAATGCTTAGATCACAGGCATGTGCCACCATGCCCAGCTTTCTCTTAATTCTCTTTCCCTTGAACAGAAATATGGCATTCTTCTCTAAAACAGTCCAGTGTGTGGAGTTTAGAGCTTTAAGGCCCATAAAGAAAGGGACTGAACAGCCATATATTCATGATGGCCTCTTGTTTTTCCTGGTAGTAGTTTTTCAGAATTCCTTTCTCTTTGTTTCTTCAGATTTCTTGAATTAAAAAAAATTTTGTGTGATATAGTTAGATCATGTTTTCTTCTCCCCCAACTCTTCCCAGATCCTCCCTACATATTCTAGTCTCTCTCTCTCTCTCTCTCTCTCTCTCTCTCTCTGTCTCTCTCTCATTTGTTTTGATTTCCATTTTTTCTGGACTATTAAAACATTCATATTTGAAGAGGTTTCTGAGCTCTCCTGCTGCCTATACCTAGAGCCAGTCCATCTTGGAGGTCTCTCACTCACAGGGAACAATCTGTCTCCTTGGCTACTTGTGGTTTAGTACACTAAAGAGTGACAGAAGAACCATTATTGCTCTTACTCATGCTTAAACATCTGCTCACCCAGCCTGCAAGCTCAGTGACACATGCCAGGCAGCCAAACATCTCCCAACTATGTGGGTCAAAGTCTATTGTGTATTGTTTGAGTCAGACACACACTATTTATAAGCACATTTGAATTTGATTTTAGAGTTTAAAATAAATCCTAAAGTCTCTCTAACTGAAACTTGAAAGTGAGAAAGTACTTACTTTTGAGTAATCGTCTTTATTATTCCTTACCTTTACTATTGGTAATTCTTATGAAAAACAAAACAAGCATTGATGAATGTTATCTAAAAATGTCAGAAAAAAGCAATAGAATGGAGAATCGAGCACTTTCCAAGAGGTTATATACTAGGAAAGTCATAGTGAAGCTCTTGCTCATCCAACCTACCTGGCTCTGGGTTTGTGGACAGATAATATCTCAAAGATTATTATTGTTGTTGTTAGTATCATTATTGGCAGTAGTATTATCTGAAACACAGTGGGCCAGTCTTACTCTGAAGCATGTTAGAGTACACAGCCAACATAGCAAATAACCTGGTACGTTACACTCTACACAGTGTTTACCATATAATAACACTTTCTTTTCCAAACAGATTTTTCACTATTTCTGTTTGTCACTGTCTCTAAAGGTGGGGACTTTTGTAGGCTAAAATGTCATCTATTTGACTTATGAACTATCTAAAAATGCAATACTTTCTGATTCCCTTCAAGGTAACTAATACATTTAATATATGAATAAGTACTACTTGCAAGTAATTGATTAAATGATTTATGAAATTTGATGCTAGGGACTAAACTGGAATCCATAGCACAAAATCATACACAGAAGATATGCTAGAACTTTCTAGGCTCTGCCCACTGTCATTCCACAAGATGGGGTCTTTGTAGGCTCTACATAACCTTGCAAGAAGCCTGTCATAGGATCAATGTTCCAATAGTTTTCTCCATCAAATGGTGAGCTCATATGAAATTAGGCAGCAGGTGGGGGAAGGACAGTGGAAGAGCCATTCTGGGCCCTGTAGAACCCTAGAACAGCCTTTGTCACAGTCAAGGTGGAGACATTTGACTACAGTGACTTATATGTATATAAAAATTGTAACATATTCCATTCATATGACATAATAATCTTATTTCTAGCATATTTCCCTTATCTACCAATACATTTGGAGAGTACACTGAAAGAAACCCCATTTTGTCACTTTGTAATATTTCTGTGGCATTTGTGCTGTGCTTTCTAGAGCCACATTGTCCAGTTTTGTTTCTCATTTTCTGAAATTCATTTATCAAGACAGCTCCTGGGCATTGATCCAAAAGCAGTTCCAAGAAGCCAAGGAATTAAAAAATACCAACAAACTTCTCAGTTGCAACAACTGAATGGGGCTTATCTAATTCCTGGCTGTGAACTAGACCATGTATCATTAACTCTTGCCTTTCAGAAGTCTTAATATTAATGAAACTACCAAATAATGTTTGTCTAAATTTTCACTAACTTAATCTTGTATACAAAGACGACTAAATCACAACACATTAATCATTAATATATGGCTACAGTTATTTTTCTTTGTTAATTTGAGAAACATTTAGAATCACTTATAGTATTATAAATCTAGTAAATACAATCTTTTTCTTCAGAAGTCTGAAGTTAAAAAAAAAGGAAAGACAATTCAATATAGATGTAACACAAATTTTACACTGCATTTATATGTCCTGTTTCTGGAGATATTGATAATTTTATAGACTAAATTACCATTGATTTAAGAGTCTCACGCTCTACCTACTGAGCAATCTGGACATACTGACTCTTGGTTTTGTTTGAAGGTTTTACTACTGAAGAAAGAGAAAGAACGGTTCCTTTTATTTTGGTTTGGTTTGAGACAAGGCCTAAGTAGCCTAGGCTGGCTTTGAACATGATTACTCTGCCTCAGCCTTCCAAGTGCTGGGCTTTGAGGCATACACCACCACACCTGGCTAGCATAGTGGAATTTAACCCCTGCTCAGATTAGAATAACATGTGGAACTGGTTTCCAGACATGTCATCGTGATTCTGGATCACAGTTGGTGTTTAAATCCAAGATAGTAATCCACCAATTAACATGCTGTAATTGGCATGCTTCCATACAAACACAGTGGTAGGATTGTTCCTAATAGCCATCCTTATGTAGCTCCTGCCTAGGAACTACCCAGATGTCTAGCCCCTAGAGGGGATAATTAAATGGTGGCATGCTCATGTGACACAATAGGATATAGCAACGAAATAACTGCTGGACCAAACAGCCCAGATGGATTCATCATGTTAAATGAAACAAGTCAGGTTTTGTTTACTTTTACAAACTACAAACCCAAATAATCTTAATTTATACCTTGTCTGCTTACTTGTTTGTTTATTTACAGACAGGCTGTTACTATGTAGCTCAGGTTGGCCTTGAACTCGTTACATAGTTCAGACTGGTCTTAATCCCATTAGCCTCTTGCCTCAGCATCTCAAACATAATCTATAGCTTATTAAGTCAGTGTATTTGTTTGGTTTGGGAAAGGAGGCAAGGCTCCTGATTGGGAGGAAGGAAAAGAGGAAAAATTCCATGGAGCTTAGTAATGATCTTTAAAATTTTAACCTAAGAGGTCAAAGGTTATATGAAAAATTTAAAAATTGCTTTATCATTTTACTATGTTTCATAGACTACAATAATTGAAGGGATTACCTAAGGTATCAAACAGTAAAATTCTCTGGAGTATGATATCTGTTCTTAAAAATAATTAGGACGTATAGAAGCATTTAGCATTGTGAGTCTTAAATGTCTACTAGTTCTTGCTCTTTGCTGTAGGTAACAGAATTTTGTGGGTAGACTGGCTTTTGAAGTTAATATAATAATTCCAGCAAGTGAGGTCTAAGAAGATTATGTTCTTTCATTCATCTCAAGTAACCAGAATGTGGCAGAGTGCCAGAGATGCAATTTAAAATTTTAATATAAAGCTTAATAGTGTTAAGCTATTTTAAGCCCCTTAATGTTCTCCGAGGTCTCTATTAAGTATAAGAGTGGAGAAACGTTGCTGAATATGACATGATTGATTATTTTCTGATTGCAACAGTAATGGTTTTATAATAGAAAGTTAGGAAGCAATATGAGAATCGAACATGTTCCTAATTCAACCATTTTCTCCTAGGTGTTTTTTGAATTTCTGTGCGATTCTCTAAGAAGGCAAATGATGTAGATAGATGCTTTAAAAGGAAATTTACTAGACTGCTTTGCCTTTTCCATTTAGTGACATAGTACGTTCTCAAGCCCTGATGTTCTACAGCGATATGTGTTTTAAAGGTCAATGTCTTTGAACTCTATTGTTGATTGAGTCTTTTTTCTTTCTCCTATAAGATTTCTCCACCTTGGTGGAGAAAACAGGCTAAGGACTTAGGGCAGGGCTTGCAGGCCCAAGTCTTTGCTGCTTTCTCCCTGGTGATGTAAGTAATCCTGTCTCTCTTCTTCTCCCTCTCCTCTTCTCATTCTCCCTTTCTTCTCCTTACTCTCTACTCCATCACACCAATTTTGGTGGCTACCAATACACTAAGTCCTCTCCTGAATTATTTTTCCCCCTCCTATTACCAGTGACTCCTTCATTCCCTTGAAGTACTTATTCAAATGTTACCCTTTTAGTGTAATCTTCTCTGATCCCCCTACATCGCATTTTACTTGCAAAATCCCAATTTCTCTGTCATTTCCCAAGATTTAATTTTATCCCTTTGGTATTTATCACCATTGTCAACCTAGGATAACAGTAGGACAGTGGTTTTCCAAAGAAATGAGATTATTTGGCAGTACTTCGGGGTATTATAATCTAGGGTAAATGGATTCTGTTGAATAATGGATCTATGAAGAAGATCAAGATAAGGGGAAATTTCAAAGAAAACAAACAAGAGATTGTAAAATTCACTTACTGATCTTGCAGAAGACTCAAATTTAGCTCATGGTCCTTTTAACCTCACCTTTATGGAATTTAATGCCCTCTCCTTGCCTCTGTGGGCACCCATACGCATATGAATGTGTACACACACAAATAAACACATAAACATCCATAAAAATAAATATTAAAAAAGGTGTTTGTTCCCAAGAGTGGTATAGCTGGATCTTCAGGTAGATCTATTTCCAGTTTTCAGAGGAACTTCCAGATTGATTTCCAGAGTGGTTGTACCACTTTGCAATCCCACCAGCAATGGAGGAGTGTTCCTCTTTCTCCACATCTTCTCCAACATGTGTTGTCACCTGAGGTTTTGATCTTAGCCATTCTGATTGGTGTAAGGTAGAATCTCAGGGTCATTTTGATTTGCATTTCTCTGATCACTAAGGAATTAGAACATTTCTTTAGGTGCTTCTCAGCCATTTGAGATTCCTCAGTTGTGAATTCTCAGTTTAGTTCTATATCTCATTATTTGATTGGGTTGTTTGGCTTTTTGGTGATTAACTTCTTGAGTCCTTTATATATTTTAGATATTAGCCTTCTATTGGATGTGGGGTTAGTGAAGATATTTTCCCAATCTGTATGTTGCAATACCACTCTTGGAAATATACCCAAAAGATGCCCCACCATGCCACAGGGGCACATGTTCCACTATGTTCATAATGGCCTTATTTGTGATAGCCAGAAGCTAAAAACAACCCAGATGTTCCACTACAGAAGAATGATACAGAAAATGTGGTTCATTTACACCATGGAATACTACTCAGCTATTAAGAATGAGGACATCCTGAGTTTTGCAGGCAAATGAATAGAACTAGAAAATATCATCCTGAGTGAGGTAATTCAGACCCAAAAAGACATGCATGAATTACAGGGATGGAAACGGAGACGATCCTTAGGAAAAGAAGGTCCAGCAAACAGGCCCAAAGTGGGATTCAGCTCAAGGGGAGGTCCCAAGGCCTGACACTATTACTGAGGCTATGGAGCGCTCACAAAAAGGGACCTAGCATGAAAGACCCAACAAACAACTGAATGAATCAGATACAGATATTTACACCCACCCAATGGACAGAAGCTGCTGACCCCTGTTGAATTAGGGAAGGTTGAAAGAAGCTGATGAGAAGGACAATCCTGTAGGAGGACCAGCAGTCTCAATTAATCTGGACCCTTGAGATACCTTAAACATTGGACCACCAAACAGGCAGCATACACCATCTGATAATGAGGCCCCCAACACACGTACAGTAGAGGACTTCTGGGTCTGTGTTCATTCAGAGATGTTGCACCTAACCCTCAAGAGATTGGAGGCCCCATGGAGTTTAGAGGTCGGGTAGGGTGAGGCGTGGGGACATCCATGTGGAGACAGGGGCTTGAGGAGGAGGAATGGGGTGTGGAGCAGTCAGAGGGTTGGTGGGGAACAGAATATGGAGTGTAAAAATTAATTTAAAAATAGTAAAATAAAAAATAAATGTTAAAAAAATGTGTTTGTTATATTAACCAATGACTTAACCATTGCCACTATTTCATGAATAGTTCCTCTTTGCTGGGAATCCTTTCTGAATATCCATGCTGTATGGAAATGTATAGTCAGATGTATACTTCTTGACATACTTTGTTATATAAGGAAACCAAGAAGTATCTCACCTGTCAAACCATCGCCTCAAGTCAAATACTCTGTGTGTGTGTCACTGAACACAGCAACTAGACAGTAAGAACCCTGGAAGACATTTAAAGCACATAATTAGCCAGATTAAAGTAGTCTGAAGAGGATTTGTAGAGGAAAAGGAAGTTTGGGTTTACGAAACCTCATAATCTTCTCAGCTCTTACAAAACAAGAAGTTGATCTCAAGGATCTAGGAGAGCAAGAAGCTTGGCCTCTTCTAGCTACAGCATCTCCTGTGAGCTGCAGTCTCCAGGCATCTAGACAGTACATCCCCTTTGTTCTCTCTCTGGACACCCCAGAGGCAGCTACACTGAGGACACATGATGGATGACCTACTTCACAGGTACTCTTCTCTAATCAACAACTCTAGAAGGCAGCAACTCATAGCTAGGGCCGGGAGCTCTTTCTGTAATGACTGAGGGCTTCAAAGAGCGGTTCTGTGCATCCTGTCTGCAGATAGTTATTGCATTTACAGTTAATAAATTTAAAACCTTAAAAGGGAAACATTTAAATATGTTTTTAAATAGCCATCAAAAGCATATTAAATAACATTGGTGGTGGTGGGAACTAATTTCTAAAGGAGAATAAAAATAATATTGAGAAGAGGATCATTGTCCCATGACTCATTTTTTTTTTTTGCTCATATCTTTGACGATGGCCTTCATGAGAAGTAGTGTCTTTACACATTTTCTCCCTTCAGTCTAGTGTGTAGTCAGTGTAACATCCTGCTGTCCTCTCACGAGGGAAAAGTAAACAATGCCATGGTGTTACTGTGATTTCCTCCTCCTCCTGCTTCCTTTTGGCATGTGCACTGAATCTTCCTTTGCAGGTGTTATCAGATCTAAAAGTGAATTCACTGGAAATTTTTGGGAAGGTTTTGGGAGCATGGGTGCAGCTACTGAAGAATGAATATGGACTTGCCAAGACAGGAGCAGCAAGAATAAAAGTCCAGTGGTCACTGTGAAGAGGACTAAGGAAATGCTTTGCTGAGGAGTTTGTTACTGCTATTGAAGGCAGTAAGAAGTTAAGGAAAGTGATGCTAGGGGAGATGGATATTAAATGGCAGGAAGATGGGCATGAAAGGATGTAGATACTAATTTGGTAGAATGGAGAGCGACTATCCATCTATTCAACTAGCAATATATTGACCACCTATTCTGTGCTAGACAATTGATTTAATTTTTGCACTAAAGCATATACTTTGTGCTAAAAATGAAGGCAGGAGCATATGGTTATTACTTAGATGAGGTCTGGGGAACTGCTGAGCTCCTCATTTGTTGAGTCGCTCGGGGATGAGGTATCCAGAACAACCATGGATTCTTCACTGCAAAACCAATCTACATTTGGGCATTGTTAGAGCCAGTAGAGAAGATCAAAGAGAAAGCCAACTGTAAGTATCAATGAGACTACAGTTAAAGTGATCGACCCTCAATTCCAGAACTTTAAAAAAATGATGTATATTTTGTATAACATAAAATTTGCCATTATTCAATGGCATTTGACAGATTTTTGTGCAAAAAAAGTAACTTGTATCTGGTCTCAGTGAATTTCATCACTCCAAAAGAAAATTCTAGAACTGTTAACTGGTCATCTCTCATTTGTGTCTCCCCTAAGCACCAGATCAGCATCTTTGCTGTCTCTATAGAGCTTCATATGAATAGTGTATGAAGAGAAAAATGTGGCTCCTTGGTCTGAAATCTTATTTCATGTAACAACTTCAATACTCACATTTTATGTTTTATACTTGTTCCTTTTTACTGCCATACAATATTTTGTTTTATGCTTATACTAGGTTTTTATGTACCCACAACTAATAAACATTGGGTTGGTCTCACATTTTGAGAACACTATCTTTTAATAATGATGCTATGAACAAGTATGTTTCTGTGTGTATATGTGTGTTTGTAGTGTGTGTGTGTGTGTGTGTGTGTGTGTGTGTGCGTGTGTGTGTGTGGTTTTATTTCTTTGGAGGCATTACAGGAGTGGATTTGCTAGATGATAAGGAAACTTTATACTTAACATTTTGAGGACAAGCCAAAAAATTTACAGAGTGTTGCAGGTTTAACAGCAACAATGAGGGCCCCAGACTTTCTCAACACTTGTTATTTTCTGTCTATTTTTTCAAGCAGCCATCCGTGTCATTCCCCAGTGACTAATGCAAGTAGGCAACTCTTGTATATGTACCTGTCATCTGTAACAATTATTTGGTGATGTGTCTATTTAGTTCCCACCCATTTTCTCTTCAGATTCTTTAGTATTATCGCTATTGATTTTAGAGAGCCCTTATTTTATTCTGAATGCAAACCTTTAATCAGATATTGAACTTTCTACAAGTACTTCCTCCTGGTGGGCAGCCTTCCCTTTCATTCTCTTAAGAGTGTCTTTTACAGAGCAGAAGCTTCACATTTCTTACAGCCTGCCCCACCCTCTGACAAAGAGAACATGCCTTTCTACTCTGTACTCACTTGCTGAAGATTTCTCCCTACCCTTTTTTCTAAACATTTTTATTGGTGTTATATAGTGTATTTACACCTATGACTCACTTGAGTTAATTTTTATATCATCTATAAATTCAGGTCAAAGTTTACTTAATTATCACCTTCCCTTCAAATAGTTTGTTTTTCAAGTAATATTGCTGAAAAAATTTAAAAATGCATTGAATTTGCTTTTTGCATCTGTCTGAAATTGGCTGGCTAATTGTATAGTGGCCACTTCCTGACTGTGTCCCATTTCATACCACATGCTTGATGATTGTAGATCTACAAAATGCGATAAAATTGGGTTGTCTGATATCTTCAACTTTACTTTTTTTTAAAAATTTTTATTAATTATTTCTTTTTACACTCCATATTTTATTCCACCCCCCCCCAATCTACCCTCTGTCTATTCCACATCCTATTCCTCCTCCCCATCCACCTGTCTTCATGTGGATGTCCCTACCCCAACCCCACCTGACCTCTTAACTCCCTGGGGCCTCCAGTCTCTTGAAGGTTAGGTGCATCATCTCTGAATGGACCCAGAAGTCCTCTACTGTATGTGTGTTGGGGGCCTCATATCAGCTGGTGTATGCTGCCTGTTTGGTGGTCTAATGTTTGAGAGATCATGAGAGTCTAGATTAATTGAGACTGCTGGTCCTCCTAAAAGGTCGCCCTTCTCCTCAGCTTCTTTCAGCCTTCCCTAACTCAACAGGGGTCAGCTGCTTCTCTCCATTGGTTGGGTGCAAATGTCTGCATCTGATTTGTTCAGTTGCTTGTTGGATCTTTTGGAGGGCAGTCATGATAGGTCCCGTTTTGTTTGAGGCGCTCCATAGCCTCAGTAATAGTGTCAGGCCTTGGGACCTCCCCTTGAGCTGGATCCCACTTTGGGCCTGTCTGCTGGACCTTCTTTTCCTCAGACTCCTCTCCATTTCCATCCCTGTAATTCTTTTAGACAGGAACAATTATGGGGGCCGGGTGGTGGTGGCACATGCCTTTAATCCCAGCACTTGGGAGGCAGAGACAGGTGGATTTCTGAGTTCGAGGCCAGCCTGGTTTATAGAGTGAGTTCCAGGACAGCCAGGGCTACACAGAGAAACCCTGTCTCGGAAAACCAAAACCAAAACAAAACAAAGAACAATTATGGGTCAGAGTTGTGACTGCAGGATGATAACCCCATCCCTATGTTCATAGCAGCCTTATTTGGGAATAGCCAGAAGCTGGAAACAACCCAGATGTCCCATGACAGAAGAATAGATACAGAAAATGTGGTTCATTTATATAATGGAATACTATTCAGCTATTAAGAATGAGGACATCCTGAGTTTTGCAGACAAATGGATGGAACTAGAAAATATCATCCTGAGTGAGGTAACTCAGACCCAAAAGGATATGCACTTATTACTCAGTAATAAGTGGATATTAGCCAAAAAAAAAAAAGTACAGAATACCCAAGACACAGTCCACAGAACTCAAAAAGGTCAACAAGCTGAAGTGCCCAAGTGAGGACATCTCAGTCCCGCTTTGGAGAGAGAAGAAAGCAATTACTAGTAGAGAGGGAGGAAGGGTCCTAGGAAGGAAAGTGGATGGGGGGCAGGCCAGGACAGGGGAGAGAGTGGAATCTGATCTGATATTTGGTGAGGGAAAAGGACTGAAGACCTGAGGGCCAGCAGAAGGAATGGAAACAGGCAACCTCAGGAGAAAGGAGATTGGGGGGACCCTCCAGAATGTAACAGAGACCTGGGAAGTGAGAGACTCTCAGGATTCAAAGAGAGGGACCTTAGATGAAATGCCTGACAGTAGGGAGAGGGAATTTATAGAGCCCACCTCCAGCAGGAAAACAGGACATCAACTGTAATTTTTAACTCTTTGGTTATTTTACTTCTTTTTTATACTTCAATTTAGAATATTGCTGATATCTACAAAATTATTTTATTAATTTGGTTGTAATTGAGCCTATGGATCAGTTTGAGGATAGGTGATATTTGAATTGTTTTGATTCTTCCATCTATGAATATGTATTGGAACTTCTCTGTGTCTCTGTCTCTGTCTGTCTCTGTATCTGTCTCTTTTCTCTCTCTCCTTGTTTAGTTTGATTTTCCTTATCCATATTCTGTAGTTAAAACATTCAGAGCCTATATTTATCCTGTTTGATTTATATGTGACTTAGTTTTGCATACTTGTGACAAAGATATCTGACAGAACAATAAAAGATCCATTTTGACTCACTGTTTTGAAGGTTTCTATCCAGGGCTGTTTGACATCATGCCCTTGGGCAGAACATATTTGTGGGAACATATGACAGAGGTGATTATTCATCTTATGGCTGACAATAAGCAGAAAGACATAAGGAATGTTTCTAGTAACATACGTTCTCCAACTAAGTCCTACCTCTTAAAGTTTCTAGAATATCTCAGTAAGGTACATCCATCTGGGGCCAAATGTCTAATAAAGTACATGGTAGGCATGCCGTAGTCAAACCATCAAAATTGTTCAGGTTTGATATTTTTAAAATTATACTTAAAATTATTCATATTCCAAATGTTCATTGATAGTAATTAACCTGGTTTTTTTTTAAAATAGTGTTAGGGTTTATGTTCTATGACCCTATTAAACTGATCAGTTCTGAGAACGTTTTGTATATTCCTTAGGAATTTTTCCCAGTATTGGGTAATGAGTCTAGGGTTCCAGAGTGCTAGCAAACCTCTACTACAGAGCTCACATTCCTACACTTCTTGCCCTTTTGAATTTAATTTGAAACTAGCCTTGAATTTGCATTATTCCTGTTTCATCTTCCCTGAGTAGCTAGAATTACAGGCATATTTCTCCCAAGAGCTCCACATGGAAAGGGGACTATTCCTGCTTGAGTGACAACTAGGGTTTTCTTCAGACTGTTGGTCAGGCTCTGTTTCTAAGCTCACCTCACATCCCCAAGGCAGAGTATTTTGAGAACAAGCATAAAAACATAAGGAGAGCCCCTCACGCTCACTGGGGCATACGGTGTCATGAGTTTTCTGTTGGGTTTTAGGTGTTCATCGTAAGACAGTGCTGCCCTGAAACCTAGACTGCTATCAGGACAGAGCTAAGGGGGGTAGACAAGAGAGAAACAACAAAGAAAATGAGTCTACTGAAGGCAAGTTTCCCCTCCATTACTGTTCCCATGACAACTTAGAGTTCAATGCTGGACAGGTCAACCCTAACAGGTGATAGAAGGGAAGACAAACATCTCAGCATATAAACGAATCTTCCAAGCTTTGCTTTCCTTCCTTTCATTTTCTGAACTGGGTTTGCATTTGACGAGTGTCTCATAATCATTAAGAGAGGTAGGCTTTAGTGACCTTGCTCCATTCTACAGCAGCTTTTTGAAGTGGCCCAAAGTCAAAGGAAGGCTCAGGACCTTAAGATTCGGGTGTTAAATGGATGGAGAGAAGAGCTGTTGAGATTAACTGACTGATGGCAGGAGTCTGCTTGACATAACTGGAAGTCTGGGGCCAATGAATATAGACAAGTGGCCTGTGTAGAGGGAGATGGCAGGGATGACAGGAGACACAGAAATGACCAGTTCCTGAGAATCACAAGAGTTGTTCAAAGCGATCCAAAGTGGAAGAGCCTTAGAACAGTTCCCTGGAAGATGTGAAAGAAGTACGATACACTAGGTGCGAGTATGCATGTTGGCACCGAAATGCAGTTGGCACTGATCCCAGCCACCCACTTGGGTTGTTTGCAGTCTTGGGCTAGCTATTTAACTTCCTGCATCTTGGCTTCCTCTTCTATAAAATGGATATGTAAAGATTAGATGACACTGTGTGCAAAGAGGTTAGTGAGTACTTGACAATGCAAACAAGCACTCAACCAAGCATAGCTATCTAAATTATATGAAATTTCTAAGTGGTGACTCTCATGTCCTCTGGCTATGTTTAGTTGGGAGGGATCCAGGGCTGGGATGGCAAGGTGAGTAGAAATAAATGTGTCTGTAAATTGTTCCTTTTCTGTTTGCTTTTTTTGTTTGTCGGTTGGTACACAGCTGCTGACTCTCCTGAAGAAGAGCTATTCCATTGCACAAAAGCTTTTATGTTAAGCATTGGACACTGTAAAACTTGTCATATATTATCTTAATACAAAGACCCGATGCCTCCCCTAGGCGGTCTTCCAGTTTCCAGTTATTAAAAGTGCAGCTATGGGGAAGTGAAGATCAGATGCCAGATGTTGGGGCTATAGGCCTTAACTCCTAATTAATGTCCAGTGTGTTTACATCTCTCTCTGAACAATACTTAGATAACTATTTGGACAGAGTAGTACAATGTATGCCCTTCATCCCCCAGCTTATGCTTGGGCAGGTTTGTCACTTAACCAACAATTTTGTTGTTTGTTTCTCTGAGGGAGAAATGACCAAAGACCAGGTTAGTCTGTCTTGGTCTTCTGAGAGGATCAGTGAAAGTCAGTAAAAGCTCCTGGACCAATTAAAGCAGTGGATGAGAGTAACCCGAAGCCTCTGTAGACAGCCTTTGGGGCCCATTAGAAGGTGAGTGGTGGGTGTGACCAGGCCTGTCAGTGCCCTCCCTCAGAAGGTGAGTGGTGGGTGTGACCAGGCCTGTCAGTGCCCTCCCTCAGGATCCCATTCTTGTTCTCACTTCATCTCAGATTCTTTCCATTTTTTTTCTTTTCTCTCTCTTTTTTTTTTTAAAAAAATCACTTTCTCCATCTGTCTGTTCATTCTGTTTAATTTCTCCCCATGTCTAGCGATTGTCATTCCCCATATGTCCACATAAAATTTACCACCTAGAAGAAAAAAAAATACCAGAAAATAAGGCTCAACATTAGAGTGTAATTTGGAATTAACACTTCCACTTCTGACCCAAATTTGTCAGTAGTGACAGATCCACAAACTTATTGGAACTAGCTCAAAGACAGATAAAGTATATCAAGCCGCTCTCTTACAACACAAGAGAGCAGCCAATAGAAGACAATGATTATTTTAAAAATATATGGGAAATAATGAGATAATTCCTACTGCCAGAGAAGGCTAAAGCACCACTTTCCACACCATGGTGGGTAGAGAGAACAAGAAACCAGCCAGAGCTCAGGAGTTTCCTGAATTGTGAACATAATCAATGGCTTAATGGGGCTTTTCACATTTGCATCTATCTCACAGTGTAAAGGAAACCTTTGTGGTCAGAGGAATTCACACCTGAAAAGATTAGAGGGGATAATACCAAGGGCTACACCAAACCTGTTCTCAGCAGAACATGTGGAAGACCTCCTAATACAGATAATTGGTAGATCTCAAAAGAACATCTGCTCTGATTCTAGGGGAAAATGTCTCTATTAAATACTCTTCTTGTTCTGAATAAAATGCCCAAAAATATGATCCAGAAGGGTCAAGGATTTCCAAACAACTGTGTCCCTGAAAAAGGATCAAGAAATCAAAAATAGGAACAAGAAAATATCCAGCACACTACAGTGAAAATTCTATTTTTTAAGAT
This sequence comes from Montemys delectorum, assembly GCA_019843815.1. Taxonomy (NCBI): domain Eukaryota; kingdom Metazoa; phylum Chordata; class Mammalia; order Rodentia; family Muridae; genus Montemys; species Montemys delectorum. The sequence continues at coordinate 49,295 of JADRCD010190051.1, forward strand.
TTTTTTTTATTTTATGTATATGAGTACACACTGTAGCTGTACAGATGGTTGTGAACCTTAATCTGGTTTTTGGGAATTGAATTTAGGACCTCTGCTTGCTCTGGTCAACCCCACTTGCTCAGTCCCTGTGTCAGATCTCATTATAAGTGGTTGTGAGACACCATGTGGTTGCTGGGATTTGAATTCATGACCTTTGGAAGAGAAGTCAGTGTTCTTACCTGCTGAGCAATCTCATCAGCCCTACAGTGAAAATTCTTATCTGTCACCAGAAAAAATTACCAGGCCTTCGAGAGGCATGAAAGTACAACTTCATAGATGGAGATGATAGAATTGATAGGGATGTTTAAAACGGTTATTATACGTGTATCTCATATGTTCAAGAAGCAAGAACGCAGCCTGAGCATGTTACAGAGACACATGTGCCTAATAGAGCCCAACTCAACTTGTAGAGCTGAAAACTACAAATGAAAATAAAAATATGGTCTTGAGTGATTGGAGGGATTGACAGGAGACAGGTATTCAGAGGAAAAGATTAATGAACGTAAAGGTATAGCATGTGGAAATGTCAGAAATGAAACACACAGAAAGAAGACTTGAAGTGGCCTAAGACATGTGCCATTGGATCCCCAAATGGGTTATGCAGGGAAGATAAATGATTGAAGAACTTATAGACAAGAATTTTTAAAGTTGATGAAAATTATGAGCCCCTACATTAGAAAAGAATATGAAAAACTGAGTAAACTCCAAACACAGGAACACATGAGGAAAACTCTACTGGAGTACATTGTACTCTCTATGTTTAAGTATAGAGGTAAGGGAAAAGGATTTTTTTTATTGGATATTTTCTTCATATACATTTCAAATGTTATCCCCTTTCCTGGATTCCCTCCCTCCCAGAAACACCCTATCACATCCTCCCTTCCCCTGCTTCTATGAGGGTGTTCCTCCACCCACCCACTCACTCCCACCTCCCTGCCTTCAATTCCCCTACATTGGGGCATCTATAGAGCCTTCATAGGACCAAGGACCTCTCCTTCTGTTGATGCATGACAAGGCCATCCTCTGCTACATATGCAGCTGGAGCCATGTATACTCCTTTGTTGATGGCATAGTCCCTGGGAGTTCTGGGGGGTCTGGTTGGTTGATATTGTTGTTCTTCCCATGGGGTTGCAAACCCCTTCAACTCCTTCAGTCCCTTCTCTAACTTCTCTATTATGGACCCTGAGCTCAGTACAATGGTTGGCTGAAAAAAAAACTACCTCTGTATTTGTAAGACTCTGGCAGGGCCTCTCAGGAGACAGCCATATCAAGCTCCTTTCAGCATGCACTTCTTGGCATCCACAATAGTGTTTGAGTTTGGTAACTGTATATGGGATGAATCCCCAGGTGGAACAGTCTCTGTGTGCCTTTCCTTCAGTCTCTGCTCAATACTTTATCTCCATATTTGCTCCTGTGAGTTTTTTGCTCCCCTTCTAAGAAGGACCGAAGCACCTACACTTTGGTCTTCCTTCCTATTGAGCTTCATGTGGTCTGTGAATTGTATCCTGGTTATTTGGAGCTTTTGAGCTAATATTCACTTATCAGTGGGTTCTTTTGCAATTGGGTTACCTCACTCAGGATATTTTCTAGTTCTATCCATTTGCTTAAGAATTTCATGAATTCATCACTTTTAATAGCTGAGTAGTACTCCATTGTATAAATGTACCATATTTCCTGTATCCATTCCTCTGTTGAAGGACTTCTGGGTTCTTTCTAGCTCCTGGCTATTATAAATAAGGCTTCTATGAGCATAGTGGAGAATGTGTCTTTATTACATGTTAGAGCATCTTCTGGGTATATGTCCAGGAGTGGTATAGCTGGGTCCTCAGGCAGTACTATGTCCAATTTTCTGAGGAACTGCCAAACTGATTTCCAGAGTGGTTGTACCAGCTTGCAGGCCCACCAGCAATGAAGGAGTGTTCCTCTTTCTCCACAATATCTTCAGCATCTGCTGTCACCTGAGTTTTTGATTTTAGCCAATCTGACTGGTGTGAGGTGGAATCTCAGGGTAGTTTTGATTTGCATTTCCCTGATGACTAAGGAAGTTGAACATTTCTTTAGGTGCTTCTTGGCCATTTGACATTCCTCAGTTGAAAATTCTTTATTTAGCTCTGTGCCCCATTTTTTAATAGGGTTATTTGGTTCTCTGGAATCTAACTTCTTGAGTTGTTTGTATATATTGGATATTAGCCCTCTATCTGATGTAGGATTGGTAAAGATCTTTCCCCAATCTGTTGGTTGCCTTTTGTCCTATTGACATTGCCCTTTGACTTACAAAAACTTAGCAATTTTATCAGGTCCCATTTGTCAATTCTTGATCTTACAGCATAAACTATTGATGTTCTGTTTAGGAATTTTTCCCCTGTGCCCATGGGTTCAATCAGCAAAGTGGCTGAACATAAAATCAACTCAAACAAATCAGTAGCCTTCCTCTACTCAAAGGATAAACAGGCTGAGAAAGAAATTAGGGAAACGACACCCTTCACAATACTCACAAATAATATTACATACCTTTGTGGGACTCTAACCAAGCAAGTGAAAGATTTGTATGACAAGAACTTCAAGTCTCTGAAGAAAGAAATTGAAGATATCAGGAGATGGAAAGATCTCCCATACTCATGGATTGGCAGGATTAATATAGTAAAAATGGTCATCTTGCCAAAAGCAATCTACAGATTCAATGCAATCCCCATCAAAATTCCAAATCAATTCTTCATAGAGTTAGAAAGAACAATATGCAAATTAATTCAGAATAACAAAAAAGCCAGTGTTTTTGTGGGAGATATTAAAAAAGGATCACTTCTTAAACTCTCCTGCCCTGTGGACCATGTTCTAGCACCGGTACTGATCAGCCTCATCACTATGTCCCGGCGGGGTCTTGCTTACATGCAACACCCCACAAACTCCACAATCAGTCATCTAGCACCTAGTTACCCGGTAGAAACATGACTCTTAAGGCTTAATTATCCAATCAGGTTTATATATCAATAAGATCACAATTTACAAGATATCAATGCAATAATTTCAGAGCCAAATGATAAAGATAATGTTTTAACCCAATTATTCTAACCTGTGAAAACCTTAGCTATTTGTAGCTGTGAAACCATGCAGGGTCTGGATCATCTTCCTGTTTGTCTGCCTCCATGTTGAATCTCCTGCTACTTCTCGGACCTCTGACCTCCTTCGCTCCTTATCTTCTAGCTCCACCTCCCTATTCCTGTCCAATCATAGGCCTGTCACTGCCCTAATGTGATTGGACAGAGAAAATGCTCCAACAACCCAGAATAGCAAAAACTATTCTCAACAATAAAAGAACTTCTGGTGGAATTGCCATCCCTGTACACCTTAAGCTGTACTACAGAACAGTAGTAATAAAAACTGTATAGTATTGGTACAGTGACAGGCAGGTAGATCAATGGAGTAGAATTGAAGACCCCGAAATGAACCCACACACATATGGTCACTTGATCTTTGACAAAGGAACTAAAAACCATCCAGTGGGAAAAAGATAGCATTTTCAACAAATGATGCTGGTTCAACTGGCGGTCAGCATGTAGAAGAATGCAATTCGACCCATTCTTATCTTCTTGTACAAAACTCAAGTCCAGTTGGATTAAGGACCTCCACATAAAGCCAGATACACTGAAACTTATAGAGGAAAAAGTGGGGGAAACAATTTTTAAAGCTAAAGGAAAAACATACAAATGAAAGATTTCTCATCAGAACTGATGCAGCCTAGGGTAGAATGGAGTAATGTCTTTTAGGTACTCAAAAGTATCTCTGTGTATGGATTAGGGAAATAGTTCTTAGCCAGAAGACCCAGAGCATGAATCGTTACAAGAATGAAAACTGACCCTTCCTTAGTGTTGCATTGTACCCAGCATTAGGTTAAGGGAAATGCAAACACAAATGTAAGACAATTAAATGCTCTCGTGCATCTAAAATGTGAAGCGTCTTATTAAGTGCTAACAAGTGTGTGGCACCAGGAAATCTCTTACATTGTTGATGACAGTTTAAAGGACACAGTGACTTTGGAAATCAATTTTGCAGGTTTTTAAAATGTCAAGCAGTGAGCATGTTACCCAAGCTACTTCTATGTATTTGCACAAAAGAGTTCAAAGCAGATGTCCATACAGGGATGCTTACAGGAGTTTTATTCATGTTAAGCAGATGTGAAAATGATACTAGTATCTATTGACTTGTTAATGAAAAAACAGCAGTAAACTATTGCTTTGAACGGGAGAGAGGATGCATTGTATCATTTGATTTATATGGTATTCTAGAAAATATAAGACATTCTATCATGGCAGAAACAGCTGCCTGGTTACATAGTGGTGGCAGTTAGGTAAGTGTGGAATAGAGGAGCACCAATAGTGGTAGAGGGGATAGGGGAAGTTTCTGAGGTGCCATATGCATTCTTTACCTTGGCATAAAGATGTTCACATGGTATAGACCTGTCAGGACTTAGGTTGTGTGCTTTAAACAAGTACAGATTCCCACGTGTCAATTATACCTTAGTATATTTGTTTTAATATTTTACAGAGATACCTGCACTATTAGCTGCACAGTAGGTAACTTATTGAATCAGTCTAGGTGTCAGTCCACAGATGAATCGATAAAGAAAATTCACTCGTGTGTGTGTGTGTCTGTGTGTGTCTGTGTGTCTGTGTTTGCCATAATGAAGAATGAAGTTTTATTGTTTGTAGAAAACTGGAGATCATGATATTTAAGTGAAATAAGCCAGCCTCAGAATAACAAGTATTGCATGTTTTCCCCCCACATGTGCATGCTAGTGTTTCATATAGATCATAAGGCATGCTGGCTAGTTTTATGGCAACTTGACACTGCTAAGGTCATCAGAGAGGAGGGAACCTTAATTGAGAAAATGCCTCCATAACATTCAGCTGTAGGTAAGCCTGTAGGGCATTTTCTTTTCTTTTTCTTTTCTTTTTCTTTTTTTTTTAAAGTTAGCTCATCACATTTATTATTTTTTTAAGTTTTATTGCATTATGAGAAAAGTTATATGATTTCAATTTATCTGAATCTGTTAACATTTAAAAACATATTTTAAGTAAATAGAATTAAATCACATTCTTGTTTCCCTTTTGTACCCCCACTCCCCCCAGAGACCCCCTTCAATATCTACAATATCTTTTTTGTCATATTCCTTAAAATTTATAAAATATTATAACAATACAAGTAAGTATTATAAAAGTTATTTTGATATAAAACAACAATCAATTTAACAGTCTTATGTAGATGCTCGTCTACAGCAATAGTGAAAATACATTTTTCTCAATCTAAATTTTAAATAACTCCAAACATATTAACTGTATACTTCAAAATAATACAGCACTACTGGCATTTTCCTAAATGAACATAAATATATAAAGTCTTTATTTTTTTTTATATTTAGTAGAGTTTAAAATCTTGGCTCTTACTGTGCGTGGTACAAGCCCAAAATAAGAACAATTTTTAGACATTGGATTTCATTGTAATAAAGCTATACTTCAATGATCCTCACATCACCAAAGGATTTTACCTCCATCGTAGCTAAGCTGAGAGTTGGTAGTTCTGCTGCACCAGGAAATGAATTGTAGGCTCGATTTTTGGGTACAGACTTCCTGCTATGGTCAAAGCAATTTGACTTGAGTGAGTGACTTTATTCTCAGCCCACTGAGAACAGGTTACATTCATTTAAGAAATGGTGTAGGTATTAAGATGGTTTATCCATAAAGTCATTCACCAACTGTTTCAATGAACAATGGTTCTGCTTGGAGGGTGGCACAGACATTGGGTGAGGGTAATAATTTGGTTCATTAGCTATGATAACTTGGAAAAGCATTCATCTCAAAGAAAGAGTAACTTATAAAGTCCTCTTCTTCAAACTTGATACAAGAGTTACAAACGTTAGACAAAGCATTCAGTCTCACTCTTTGTTGTTCTCTTACAAGCAACCTCCCTAGTTAATGATCTATGTTTCTTTTGGGTATATAACTACTTTTGAAATATATAAGCTGTTCTGAAAACCATAGTGTAGTGTAAAGACATGAAATAAACAATACTACTAATAGAGAGGCTGAGATAGGAGAAGCAAGATTTCAAGACCCTTATGTTGTACACAGCAAAATACTGTCACAAACAAGCTGAAAGTGCATATAAATTGTACAATGTTGGACCTATTTCTCCAATTACCAAATTAGAGATACCATTGGACGACAATCAACAAATTTCTAATTCCTTATATTATTGGATTTCAATTGATTAGGATATGTTGGTAATATTAATTTTTATATTAAGATATTAAGAAAAAGTAATTGTCACTTCCTGTTGTTTTTGTTGTAAGAGGTGGAATTAGGTTTGTGTGAATTTGCTGAAAGATTACCTTCTTGCTTCTTCTGGGGTGCAGTTTTGCTCCTTATGTTGATGTTTTCCATCTATTATCCTTTTAGAGCTGGATTTGTGGAAAGATATTGTGTAAATTTTGTTTTGTCATGGAATATCTTGTTTTCTCCATCTATGGTAATTGAGAGTTTTGCTGGGTATAGTAGCCTGGGCTGGCATTTTTGTTCTTGTAGGGTCTGTATGACATCTGCCCAGGATCTTCTAGCTTTCATAGTCTCTAGTGAGAAGTCTGGTATAATTCTGATATGCCTGCCTTTATATATTACTTGACCTTTTTCCCTTACTGCTTTTAAAATTCTTTCTTTGTTTAGTGCATTTGGTGTTTTTATTATTATGTGTCAGGAGGAATTTCTTTTCTGGTCCAGTCTATTTGGGGTTCTGTAGGCTTCTTGTACGTTCATGGGCATCTCTTTCTTTAGGTTAGGGAAGTTTTCTTCTATAATTTTGTTGAAGATATTTGCTGGCCCATTACATTGGGAATCTTCACTCTCTTCTATATGTATTATCCTTAGGTTTGGTCTTCTTATTGAGTCCTGGATTTCCTAGATGTTTTGGGTTAGGAGCTTTTTGCTTTTTACATTTTCTTTGACTGTTGTGTCAATGTTGTCTATGTTATCTTCTGCCCCTGAGATTCTCTCTTCTATCTCTTGTATTCTGTTGGTGATGTTTGCATCTATGATTCCTGATTTCTTTCCTAGGTTTTGTATGGCCAGGGTTGTCTCTCTTTCTGTTTTCTTTATCATGTCTATTTCCATTTTTAGATTCTGGATGGTTTTGCTCATTTCCTTCACCTGTTTTATTGTGTTTTCCTGAAGATCTTTAAGGGATTTTTGTGTTTCCTCTTGAAGGGCTTCTAGCTGTTTACCTGTGTTCTCTTGTATTTCTTTGAGGGTGCCATTTATGTCTGTCTTAAAGTCCTGTATTATCACCATGAGAAATGATTTTATATCTGAATCTTGCTTTTCCGGTGTAATGGTGTGTCCAGGACTTGCTATGGTGGGAGAATTAGGTTCTGATGATGCCAAGTGACCTTGGTTTGTGTTGTTTATTTTCTTACGCTTGCCCTCCCCACCCCACCCCCCACGCCATCTGGATATCTCTAGTGCTACCTGCCCTTGCTAAATCTGACTGGAACCTGTCCTTCTTGTGATCCCAGTTGTGTCAGAACTTCTCAGAGTCAAGCTGTGTCTGGGATCCTGTGATTCTGGGATCCTGTGATCCTGGGCTTGTTAGGTCACCTAGGAGTGGAGCTTCCTCTGGGTGTTTTGGGACTGGCTGTGGAGCTGGCGCCCAAGGTCTACTCTGGACACCAGCCCAGACAGACCGGAAGGAACCCTAGTCACTGGGCTGGTGGAGTTCCTGTGTGCCTGGTCCCGCTGGTCCCAGTTACTCCTAGTGTTGGGACAGATGTTAGTTCCTCCTCACCTCTGATCCGGGGTGTATCAAAGCTCCTGGGAGTAGAGCTTCCTCTGGGTGTTGTGGGACTAGCTGCAAAGATGTTGGTTCCTCCTCACCTCTGCTCCTGGGTGTGTCAGAGCGCCTGGGAGTAGAGTTTCCTCTGGGTGTTGTGGGACTGGCTGCAGAGCTTGCACCCAAGGTCTGTTCTGGACACCAGCCCAGAGAGACTGGAAGGAACCAGAGTCACTGGGCTGGTGGAGGTCCTGCATGCCTGGTCCCCCTGGTCCCAGTTACTCCCAGTCGATTGGAGACTCTCCAGAGCATTGGCATGAAAAGCCATTTAAAGCTGGCATTGAAATCCTCTCCATTTCCATTTATCCTCTGGGTAGGATCTTGGGGTGGAGTTCACAGAGATCTGCCTCTTGCTTTTTTTTTTTTTTTTTTTTTTTTTTTTTTTTTTTTTTTTTTTTTTTAGGACAAGATGTATTTATTTATTTTATGTATATGAGTACACTAGAGCTGTCTTCAGACATGCCAGAAGAGGGTGTTAGATCTCATTACAGATGGTTGTGAGCCACCATATGGTTACTGGGATTTCAACTCAGTACCTTTGGAAGAGCAGTTCGTGCTCTTACCCGCTGAGCCATCTCACCAGCCCTGGGCATTTTCTTAATTAGCGATTGTTGTGGGAAGGCCACTCATTGGAGGTGGTGTCATGCCTGGGATGGTTGTCCTAGCTTCCATAAGAAAGCAAGCTGAGCAAGCCGTGGCAGGCAAGCCAGTAAGCAGTACTCCTCCATGGCCTCTGTATCAGCCCCTGCTTCCAGGTCCCTGCCCTGCTTTAATTCCTGCCTGGTGTCCCTCAGTAGACTGTGATACACAAGCCACATAAAACCTTTCCTCTCCTAGTTGGTTTAGTCATGGTGTTGCATCTTGCAATAAATACCATAACCAAGACATAAGGATATATATAGAAAGGGAAACACTCCAGCACTCACAGTGTGCAACAACTAAGAGAGGTATCATGGTTCCCATGGCTATGGTCCACAGCTAAGATGGGAGATGTGTGCTGTGAGTAGATGCCAAGTTCCCAGTCGATCTCTACTTTGTGCATTTATTAGTCACTTCCCCCGAGGTGTTTTCTGCTCTCTTTTCTATATAATGAACAAGACTTGGTCTGTTTTGATAGCTTATACATTTAATACAGTTTACTGTATTATATGTATGTAAATTATACATTTAATAAGCCTAATAAATACCTCATATTAGGCTTTTGTCAAATCTTTATGAAATGACTATGTTTTATTTCTCCCATGTAAGAGATTTATCCAGAAAACAAACAAACAAAAAAAACCCAAAAAATGTTTTGATGATAAAAGCCTCAAAGGTACCACAAATCACTGGCTTCAAGTTTCTATTCTTTAAACATGTTTTAAATTTGATTACATTAATTCCAATTGATTACATTAATTGCCCTTCATGTTATTATGTACTTGACCAAGGAAAACTACATGTTATGGATTATACTCTGGGAATCCAAGTTTTCAGTCTTAAAAGGAAATCTGAATGCACAAAGCTCCACAGTGATGCAGCAACCAAGAAAAAGATGATTAATTCAAGTGGAGCTCAGGTTGATGCTAATGGTTAGATGGAAATGTCACACTCAGGGTTGGGGTTTATTCAGATAACCCCATCCAGAGCTTTGATTATTTCATGTGTCAGCAGTTTTGTCAGAAAGACTGGAGGAAAGTTCACTCGATGACTTCACTGATGTCTGTCTTTCTCCAGGAACTCAGCTCAGCCTCAGGGGAGCAAAGGTGAAGATGAAGAGGGGCAGTCACTGTGCTGGGGGAGCAAGCATAGAACAGTGGACTGTTGAAAGAACAGGGTTGAGTTGATAATGGCGATTCCTAAATGTTGTAATCCAAGTCAGTTGTTATGCCTTTGCTACAAGTTTCTCCAAAGCTGACATTTTTATATTCTTTAATACTTATTTATAACATTCAATCATGTCTGCATTTTTCATATAGACACCTCCTCCCACCCTTAATAGTTATTTTTACTCCTTCCTCAAAATGAATTCTATATACTCTAGCATTTACAAATTTAGCATGTGTGTGTGTGTGTGTGTGTGTGTGTGTGTGTGTGT